>JABXWE010005832.1:0-11882 GCA_014611495.1 Limonius californicus | reverse complement strand
GTCAACACTATGATTAATTTTCGGCTTGGACCGCTTTGTGGATGTGGATGACACCTTCGTGGTTTGGTCTCACGGACGCCAAACCCTAAAACAGCTTCTAGAACACCTCAACTCAGTTCACAATAACATCTAATTCACCATGGAAGTAGAGAGAAAAATGGCAGTATTCCGTTTCTAGATGTTCATGTCACTAGAACACCCAATGGCAACTTAGGGCAGGCTATGTACGGGGTGGACCATTTTCGATGGTTTTAAATGGGAATATTCGTTATTAATGAAGCTACAGAAAAACTGATAGTGCATTATTCGGTCAACTTTTTAAGGCGATTTGAATGCCACAAATGGAAATCGAATATCTACTTCCGTTTCCGAGATACAGGGTGAAAATGAAATTCTCGACATTTTAACAACTTACAACCATTCGTTTATTTTTATAGTTATTGAAAATCCGAAAAGACATTCTTAAGGCACTTTTTTAAGTAGAATTCCAAATTGTAGTCAAATTTTTTTTATCAATTCTAGTTTGAACTCTATGGCATAAAGTTGTATTTTTTTAAATGAAAACCATAGTTGGCTGTGACACAGTTGAAAAGCTCATTTTTTACGCTTTTCAAAAATATATAGTTTATCTATGTTATATTCAATAATAACAAAGTTATAAGCGAATTTAGTTTGTTTATTTTATCAACAGTTGCTTGCCTCTGCCAATACTTAAACAAAAGAACAATAACAGAACAGACAAAAACACCTTATTTAAATTAAAGTTAAGAATAAAAATTGACTGCTAAGAAATTATAAATATTTTTCAAAGTGGCTACCATTATGTTGAATACACAGTTGGCATCTCTTTCGTAATGAGTAAATTGCGTTTCTAATATGAAATGGTCGAATTTTGCGAAAGGCGGCGTGCACATTATTAAAGCGTAATTCTTCCATTGTGGTATTATTTCTTTTATATATTTCATTTTTGAGGAATCCCCAAAGAAAGAAATCTAAGGGTGCCAGGTCAGGTGACCTTGGTGGCCATTGAATTGGTCCAAAAGTTCCTATCCATTTATCAGGAAACACTTCATTTAAATAATTTCTTATTATTATGGCATTATGAGCAGGTGCTCCATCTTGTTGGAAGATAGTATTCCATCTTTGATCCAGCGGTATGTCATCTAAAAATTCTTGTAAATTCCAATCTAAAATTTCTAAATATCTCGCAGAAGTGAGATTGCCTTCGAATATGTGATAATAAAACCTGTCTTCTTTTAAACAACACCAAATATTAAAACCAAATTTACCTTGGGTGCGTCTTGAAGAAGTAACATAATTATTAATATTCGACCAGTGATGATTGTTGTGACGGTTAAAAATACCAGTATTGCTTATATGAGCCTCATCTGACCAAACAACACTTTCACAAAAATTTGCGGCCTCATTACATTTTGCGGTAAACCACTGACAAAACTCGAGTCGTTTTGCAAGATCAGCTGGGTATAAAAATTGACTGAGACGTATTTTATATGGTTTATATTTGTTCGTTTTTAAGATTCTTAAAGCTCGAGTCTTCGAAATATTTAATTCTTGTTGTATCTCCCTGCTTGAAACACTGGGGTCTGCCTCAACTCTTGCCAAAACATTAATAGTATCCGTTTCTACGTTATCTTTTTCATATGATTTTGGTCTAGCTTGGTGAAAAGTTCCAAATTCAATTAAATTATTTTGCAACCTTAAAAATTGTATTAAATATAATACATTATATGCTGGTAGAATATTTAAGAAATGATTAATAGATACCGTTTGAAAATCCTTTTATCTGGTTGATGTCGTTCTGGATATCTTTCAAAGTATAAATTGCTTGCTGCTGTAGAATTTTCATAACATTGAATAAATACTTTCAACATATCTTATTTCTCGAAATTTGGATAGTTGGCCATTTTAAATTTATATGTAGGCAAGTATCTTGGACTCTGTTTTAAAAATTCGAACAAGACAAATTTTTACCTGACAACTGTTTGACATAAAAGAAAACAATTCTTTTGTTTTATTATTGTTCACCGTATTTTGTTTTAGTATTGGCAGAGGCAAGCAACTGTTGATAAAATAAACAAACTAAATTCGCTTATAACTTTGTTATTATTAAATCTAACATAGATAAACTATATATTTTTGAAAAGCGTAAAAAATGAGCTTTTCAACTGTGTCACAGCCAACTATGGTTTTCATTTAAAAAAATACAACTTTATGCCATAGAGTTCAAACTAGAATTGATAAAAAAAATTTGACTACAATTTGGAATTCTACTTAAAAAAGTGCCTTAAGAATGTCTTTTCGGATTTTCAATAACTATAAAAATAAACGAATGGTTGTAAGTTGTTAAAATGTCGAGAATTTCATTTTCACCCTGTATCTCGGAAACGGAAGTAGATATTCGATTTCCATTTGTGGCATTCAAATCGCCTTAAAAAGTTGACCGAATAATGCACTATCAGTTTTTCTGTAGCTTCATTAATAACGAATATTCCCATTTAAAACCATCGAAAATGGTCCACCCCGTACATAGCCTGCCCTAAGTTGCCATTGGGTGTTCTAGTGACATGAACATCTAGAAACGGAATACTGCCATTTTTCTCTCTACTTCCATGGTGAATTAGATGTTATTGTGAACTGAGTTGAGGTGTTCTAGAAGCTGTTTTAGGGTTTGGCGTCCGTGAGACCAAACCACGAAGGTGTCATCCACATCCACAAAGCGGTCCAAGCCGAAAATTAATCATAGTGTTGACAGTTCGATAAACTGCGAAAACCTAAAACAATAAGGATGAACTGTTAACATTTTTATTTCTCTGGAACTCGCGTCCTTGCCAGTTTATGAATGCGAAGCTTGTGTATTGCTACAACAAAGAGTGGAGCGTAGTGGCCGAGTTCAGCTAAATTAATATAAAATTAAAATATATCGATTGTTGTTCACATCTAATTCAAATATTGCCGCTTAAAAGTCGCCTAGTAGTACTACTACATACTAAACTATAGAACAGTAGTAGAAGTTCGTCTTACTACTGGTATTGAAGAACGTAAATACCAAGCGTTTGATATATGATCCTCATCAATGTACATTTTGTAAAGTTAGAGAAAACTACCTTGCTAAAGTTTAATATGGAAACATAGCATCCCTACAGAGATGATAAATTACCATAAATATTCTGACATATTTTATGGTTATAGGTAGGTGGCTCGCCACCACTTGCTCGCCGCCGTTTGCTCGCCAAGACATTTGCCCGACAGCCAAATTACACGCAGTATTAGGTACTGCATCGACGCAAAAAACTAGTTCAGATTTTGTAACGCACCTTCCTTTTTGAAATATATTTAGCACGTGTTTTGATTCACAATTACAACCGTTACTATTGTTTTCAGATACCACAAGTATAGGGAAAATATAATTTTGCTTTAAATAGATTCTGACATTTTATGGAAATATTCGGTTATGGAAGTGGTCTAAGTGGATAACTTTTTTTTTAATTTCTAGAAACTTGACATGCTATTTCTATATCAATAAAGCAATTTTAACGATATCGTGGGAAATTATTAATTAAAAATAATTTTAAAATGTATGGAACATAAAAATCAGATACACTTCAATTTCATTTTATTAGGAACAAAAAATAAATAAATATTAGGAGTACTTTATACGACTTCAAATACACGAACAGATAACCCTGGTTAGGGTATTAACTTTCCTAAGAAGAAAGATTTTGAGAATTAGCAACAGCGTGCACTACATGTTTACAAATAATATTTTGTTTAATAAATACATTGCTTGACAGATTGATTTATAATACCTTCTATCCTAAATATGTAAAATTATTAACTTGCTGGATAGTTCCATTGTGAATTTTTATTCTCGCTTGTAAGTGGTCATTTCCTCTAAATGCCAATACTCTTATTTTTGAAGTTGATATCTGTAGCCCATATTCTTCTGCTATGTTTTTAAGTTTATATACAGCCAGTTGCTGATCATTCTCTGTTTTTGCAAGTATTGGCTAGTCGTCCGCATATTGAGAATTCAGCATTGGCTGCTGTATCTTGCAGAACTAACATCAGTAGCTGCTGGTGTATTTCTCTCAACTCACTAGAGATTTATAGATTTATTTAGAGAATATATGTGCCACCAATTGTAGATAAACCAAGAAATTACGAGTTATATTAAACTGGGAAATATCAAAAAAATTAAAAGGATAATTAAATTTTAGGCACACGTTGAATTTCCTTGTATTGCCTTTATCAGTTTCAAAAGAAATATTCTATAAATGTGCAGATATTGAAAAAAAAAGCTAGATTAGTCCACGTTATAAAAAAACCCCAACCGCGGTTGGCGTTCAAGGAATAATTGCTTGTCTGACATTATTACCCACCACCAGGTCGTGTTTTATACATATGTAAATGTCAAAGTTAAGCGCGAAGTAAAAAAAAGGTTTTTACAACACTAAAAGCAAATTCCGGAAGGACGAGAAGCCCGAAAACGAATAATGAAAAAAACGCTACTAATTTGGAATAAAATATGCAAATTAAAGGGAGACCTACGCTTTTAATAATTTTTGCTATTGTCCACTGGGTACTAACGAGGCTTGTTGACTTCAGAAAAAGTAGATGTATCGACTGTAAGTTATTCCCATATACTACAATTTGGTTCTTGGCAATGTGCTTCTCGCATTATTCAAGACGAGTAAAACACTGTTGGTGGTCTAAATACAGCTGCAGTATTGAATACGATTTGTTGGGTTTCTTTATCATACTAACATACCATGGGTTATGTTAATTTGGAAAATATAAAGATATGTAGATATGGTGAAAATTATTTTGAATTTGTACCTGGAGAGCAACACAAAGAATATTATAGCCACACAATATTTTGAATATTTATTTTTAAGTGAAGTTCATAATGACGACTTAAATGGCGGCTATTTTAAGGAAACGGATTGATTAAGCTATGGTCAAACCCACTGATCCCAGTTCTGTTATATAAAATGGAAAGATAATATTTTCCTACACACAATTTTTTTTGTCAGTTTTGCACCTGTAACTACAATTGTATGGCTATATTTAAGGGTGTATTTATGTAGTATAGTATATAGTTTACATCTAGGTATTTTCTTAATAGTGCAACAGCACGTGTAACTCGGAAACTTTTTTATCTGCATCTATACCTGTACCTAGGTAAAAATCAGTAGTTCTGGCAACAAAGTGCATATGAAAACTTCAGCAGCTAGTAGCTAAAATAAGAGAGCAGTCTACAGTATGTTATGTTTATTGGTGTTACTTAGAAGTAACATAATGTTTTGTATCATAATAGCCCGAACAGCTTATTACGGTAGAACGTCTCAGACATTATACAAAACCAAAAACATTATTCTTCTGATTTCTTAACTGTTGTGATTTATAATGTACGAGTATTATATTCTAAGCAAACAACTATTCAAGTTACACTATTAAAAACTGTTAACCGTTGCCACTGTGTAAATTACAGTTTTGCCTTATTTGCCTTTTCCCCTTATCCATATTTCCTGACTTCATGATCTCAAAATTTTTGAAATACACATAATCAATTACCCTCTTGCGCGTTTTCAATAATTAAGAAACCAAGTTTTCACGTTCAACCAACTAATCTAAATGTAGTTAGCTACTTCTAAATAGGAAATGCAATTATTATTGAGTAAGGCCAAAGGTTCTCTTAACTATTTTCTGGTTGTTATAAAAATTGGCAGTTATAACTAGTAACAACAAAATTATTCGAGCAGTATTCTTTCCGTATCGCCATAGATTATATTTTTCTGGAAAATTCTTATATTTCTATTTACTGAATTAGTGCATTTATAGGAAATTAAGTCAGGAATATTGCAAACGGTTTAAGCAGATCAAAATATAAATATACGCATACACATAACCTCAAAAGATTTTAGAAGTAACAAAATTAATTTGCCTGAAGCTGCTGTTTCATGTCTGACTGCTTTAACACTTGTTGTCGTTTCTAAACTTTTGTTGTTTGTTGAAACAACTTCGCAGCTAGAATATCATTATAGAATCGTTTTTTATATACAGGGTGTTTGAAATTTCCACCGTCAGAAATTACAGTACTTTGAAGTTACACCTTTCAGATCAGTATTTTTGGTAACATCGACTATAGTTACGTTGACGAAATAACATTGTCTCAAGCAGTCCCGGAAACGACCAACGAGGAAGGGTTTGCTGATGTATAAAGTCAGATTTCGAAACCCTTTAGAAAACACTTAAAGTAGCAAGTACAATGTAATACTTAATCTTGTAACCAATAGATCGGCTGTACCTCTCACATGTCACATCGTAACTTTTCTTTTTAGCTATAAAGTTCTATTTTACAGCCTTTTGGACAGGCAAATGTCAACTACTTTTTTGTCAAAACGTAACAAACTTCTGTACAACATTGTTGATTTGTATAAGTTCTTGTGGTAATAACAATCACTTCAATGTATTCCAATAGCGAGAAATCAGACATGATATTGATTTTGGGAGAATGTAGAGAGGCGGTGGACTTAGTAGTACGACGATATGCGCAAAAACGGTTGTTGGGAAAGAAATTTACGGCAATATGGACAGTTTTTCAAGTCAAAAGTAAAACAACATGTTACAACTGCAGAAGCCGAAGCGGCAGTCATCGAAGAACAAGTAACTGGTAATCATCGTACAAGCCAGCCAGCAGCTGCGAGAACTCTAGGTTTTAGCCAAAGTTCGGTATTTAACATTTTAAAAGTAAACTGAAGATGATGATCCACATCCAGTGAATTTCTACTAATTTTTAAGAAACGAAGTTATTGCTGATCCATTATTTTTAGGAAATACTCTATTTTCCGACGGAGCGACGTTTAATAACAATGGGTGTGTAAATAAACACAATTGTCATTTCTATTCACAAGATAACCCCCAGTGTATTCGGCAAGCACACTTTTAAAGAACTTTTAGTATAAATGTGTGGTGTAGTATCGTTGACAGCTTTATCGTTGGTCCCCAATTCTCTAAGGGCAATTTGAAATGGGGAAATGTGTTTACATTTTTTAGAAAATGATTTGCCTCAAGTTTTAAAATGACGGAGCACTTGCCACTTCCATAGATTTGTAAGAAACTATCAAGATGAAACTTTCCATTGCAGAGTAATTGCAAGAGGTGTCATTCATCCTTCGCCTCCACGTAATTCGTACTTCCGTAGAAGGTCAAGAAGATTTACCTGAAAGAATTATTGAATCATGTAGGTCAATCCCCCACACATACTAACTCGTGTTAAAAATTCTCTTCTGCGGCGGATTGAGTTATGTAAACAGCAAGGTGGATGGCAGTTTGAACATTTATTACGTCCTGAATTAATGTTTTTCTCTCTGTTTTTATTTAATTCATTTTTCTTGTTGATGTTATTGTTATGTCAACATATTTTTATGCTATCTCGAATTTCTCTGTGTTTGTTGTGTTTAAATCGAAAGGAATAAATATTGTACATGTAGCTATTGCAAAACAGCATCTTAGTTATTAGTAAATGGTTTCATTGTAGTTTATTAGGATATCCAACGTAGCTACTTTGATATTTATTTACTTAAACAACGTAAAGTTTACTAAAAAAATCTATGGACTACAAACAGCTGTAATGTGTGCAGCCCAGCTACCTATCGCAAGATAAAGTAATCACCCTGTATATGTAGCAACGCTGTCTCACATGTTTGTTATTGAGTTAACGCGTTCATTAGATATTGAAGATTGTTGACATATTTTCGGTTGATAAAGTTTTTAAATAATAAACAAATTCTTAATTTATTGTTTCTTTTTAATATACAAGTAGCACAAAATTATGTAACCAAAAAAAGTATACCTTTGTTTTATATATATATATATATGTATATATATTCCACATTCTTCTTCTTAGAGTGCTTTATCTCTTACGAGACGTAGCGATCTTCTCTCCTATGTCTGTGTTGCGCGTTTTTAGAGTCACAGACGTAGAGGACCTACAGTTTAACGTGAGCTCCGAACCACGGGAAGTGTAGCCACTTCTACTCCAGAGAAGATTTACTAGGCAGAATACCTCGCTGGTTTGCCATTGCCTTGCGAGGGAGAACAAATCCGATGTTCCGGCCCGGGAATTGAACCCAGGACCTTCAGCGTAGAAGTCTTACGCGCTAACCTCTAGCCCACGGCCGCCTCTCTTCATATTCTTACGACATAGTAATTAAGTCCCGCTGTACTACCTCATTGCAAAAGACGTGCTTTTGTACAGAGCGTGTTAATACTTAGGGAGTTCATACATAATTCGAGACTAATACTTTTTCTGAAATATTCACACGAAAACATAAATACAAGTTTTTCCAAAGTGATAACTAATGATAATCCGGAAAGGAATCTAATTTTACATATCCTCATTAAACTTTAGTTTCAGCTTCACATTCGCATGTATCCCTAAAGGATTTGCATGCAAATGGCGTTCCGCTATGCACTCGTTAAGGTGCATTTGCATCACAAAAATGGTTAGCAATTTCCTCTAGCCTTCACAGAGTTGCACATTCAACCCTAAAAATCATTTAAACATTTACAAAGTTTCGCTCATCCTTTATAATAAGAACAAACTGGCAGAGAAATGAGGGCTTAATAGGTTGTATCATCCACTTTACATATACTGAAAATTATCCCTTTGCGTCAGTAAACATGAAAATTAACTACCCTAATATACGGCAGTTACTTACTAAAGCACCCTATACGTAATCCCATATTTCAGCAATTTAATAGGATGTGTTTACATCCGGTGGGTTAATACTTGTAATTACTTACAGCTAGCTTGAAATTGTGTTACTAATGCTGCAGACTTTTAACTATTCCGGAAACGTTTTTAAACTTGCCGTTCAGCGGAAATTTTTAACAAAAATCGGGACGATTATGCTTCATGTAGGGAATGCAACATAATCTACAATAAGAGATAGAAATCACGAATACTATATTTAATTTACTATCTACTGACAATGAATTGCTTATTTGCTGGTGCATATAATTGCAGATTAATATAATTTCTTGCTCCCCATATTGACAAGGACATACAAAACAACTTGCAAGGAATTAAGTATAGAAGGCTTTAGTAGTACAAACATTATTAGCGCAGGGAACCATATAACCCGACGTAAAATTCCAGGCATCCGCCAAGTAGCCGTTTGTACATAGCTTTCGAGTAAAAGTATTTTTGTGTTTCATTAAAAATGGTAAAATGCAATATCGTTTTGTAATTAAATATTTTGTTAAAAAAGGTTTGTCCGCAACGGAAATTCGATGTAAACCTCCATTACAGGCTCTGTCCTGCTTTGCTCGACTGTGTGTAGGTGGTCGACTGAATTAATCCTGGTTGAGAAGCTACAGAGGACGACCCTCGTGCTAGCTTTCTAAAAGGTGTAGCAACACCAGAAATCATTGAAACAATGCACGATATGATTCTGTAGGAGTACCGATTCAAAGTTTCTTAAATGTCTAAGGTTATCAGCATCTCAAATAAACGTATATTTTATATCTTATCTGAGGAACTAGATATTACGCTGTTATGCTCCAAAGAGTTGAGAATTGAGAGAATTGTTACCACATCCACCTTACCCGCCTGAGTCTAATCTACTTGACTGTCTGTTGGGTGCAACAGATTTTCGTCAAATGTAGAGGATAAAGAAGCAATTCTAGAATGTTTTACTAGTCTTGAGGAATCCCAATTTCGTAATAGCGTAATGAATTTCAAACATGGTCGACTGTTAGAGCAAATTATATTAAAAATGTAAATAACACTAAAACAACATTAACTGTTATACATTGCATTACGAAAACGCTTCAGCGCACCTTCGTACACATACGGAAAGGAGATAAAGTTTACATATATGCTTTATGTTTTAACAATCCTGAATTAAGTGGTAAATATGCAAGTCTGTGAAATATACCATATCCTCTATTATAATATTCCCTAAGCACACAATTTCGATGCATCTGCACAGCGCAGTGGTTACCGCTTTCCTCTTCAAATCATTAATCGGATGTTTGAGCTCCGCAGTTACATACATCTAAAGAAAGATTTTAATATTCTCTAGCTTACTGCAACTGCTTTGTTATACTCCATACGCTCCCCAGATAAAAAATTAAATATTTCATTGTAAATGTTCATCCTACCACAGAAGATTTACTAAAACCAATGAAAGTACTATAACTATGTAACTTATTAATGTACAATAACGCAGTTAGATTTGGGACATAAAAATAACTACATTTGCGGAATTTAAATAGCCGATACATGGCTAGCAAACCAAAACGTAAAGAATGTAGTAGATCTAGATTGACGCAGCTACACATTTTGATGATATTGCATTACAGTATCCCATCGCAAATTTCATATACATGTATATTACATAGTACTTAATTGAGTATTCCAAGGCAAGACCAAAATATCTAACTGCTGTATTCTTTGGCTTCCAAGTGATTGCTACTGGGGTCTTCGCAGAGTAAAAATCTACGATTCACACTTGTCTGGATTAATTTTGATGCACCATATCGCGAACCATTTAATTATTTCATCTACACTTCGTTGTAGTTTTAGCTTAGCGGAATTAATATCATAATCTTGATCGAATAGCAGTGCCGTCTGCATACACAGCTATTTTGAGTCAGCTGGTTCCAGGATATCAGATATTAATATATTGTACAATGTAGGTCTAAGAATAGATCCCTGAGGAACTCCTGCCGGTATATTTCTAGATTTTGATAGTGTTGTTCCGATACGAACTTTGAATGTTCTGATGGTTAAGAAAGATGTGAGTAACTGTTGGAACAAAATAGGTATCTTCATTTTTCGTATTTTAAACCGCAATCCGTCTGTCGGGGAAGGCAACTGCTTTATGCTTTTTATTCTCAAATCCCAGTTCAATTGCTTCACTGATTCAAAGGAGCTGATGATTGAATGAGTATCCACTTTGGAATCCAAATTGATAGGGAAGGAGTGAGCTGTTTCTTTCAGGTGCTTTGTTAACCCATTTGGTGCCAAAGGTGCGTAAACGCACCATTTTACTTATATATTTTTTATATGTACCCACGTATATTTTATTTATTTTTTTATGTGAATTGCTATTGTAGGAAGGTTTATAATTTAAATAAAAAATTTTATATGCATACATTTTAGTTGATTTATAGAATTATACGTATGGCAAGTTGATCATATTGACATGGATTTGAATACAATTTTTGAGCTGATGTCAAAAGTTTTGTCAAAATATTTGTTGTCTATTTTTTCATACTTTTATATAGTTTATAGTTGATTGTTACCAAATAATGCATAAAATGGCAAAAAAATATCAATTTTATGTGATTTACTCTCATTTGAACATAATGGTGCGTTTATGCACCTTTGGCGCAATACATATAGCATGCCGCTGTGTCATTATGCAGGTTCATTCTTGTTTGTTTTAGTACAGTGGTGTGATACTGCTGCATACATTTAGTTCACTGATATTCGTCGTGCAGTGTGAATATTTTTACTACAATTTTGGTTGTTTCAGTTGTTTGATATAACTCGTTTTACTTTAGTTTTGCATTATTGCATAATCTTGCAATTGATGAGGAAATGGTTCCCTATTTTGGAAGACACTCCACTAAAATGTTTATAAGAGGGAAACCTGTCAGGTTTGGATTTAAGCTTTGGTGTTTATGCAGTTCTGGTAGCTATTTGTACAAATTAGTTCCCTATGGTAGCGCAACTCCAAATTCCGAGAAACCTGAATTTGGCCTAGGAGCTCAAGTTGTTATAGACTTACTCAATGTTGTAACTAACCCCAAAGAACATAAAGTTTTTTTTGATAATTTCTGTTCGT
>JABXWE010005831.1:0-18363 GCA_014611495.1 Limonius californicus | reverse complement strand
GAAATTATTTGGCTTCGCACATTTCTACAAGAACTTGGTATCGTCATAAGTGAACCGGTTGAATTGTGTGTGGATAATCAAAGTGCATTGCGTTTAATTAAAAATAGTGAACATCACAAGAAGACCAAGCACATAGACATTAAATACCATTTTATTCGTGAAAAAGTGGAAGATGGCTTGATTTGTGTTTCTTATGTTAGATCAGATGATCAATTAGCTGATATGTTAACCAAGCCTATTTCCCGAGGTAAATTTAATGATAATCGAAATTCATTGTTAATTGTTTCTTTTTCAAATCAATGAACAAGAGTGGGAGTGTCATAATATTGTAAATTATAAGCTTGTTCTTGATTTAGGTTGGTACAAGTTAAGTTGGCAATAATATGAAGAAGTTAGTTACAAGTTGCAAGTTCTGTATCCTGTATGTAACACTGTGTTTTAGATTTAATAAAACCCTTTTTTCGTTCTCTAATTAAATCACTCATATGGACTTTGCATTTATTCGACAACTGTCTTTATACCGCATGCAAAGCGTTTAGTGGGCAGAAAAGTCCTCTTGGGAGATAATTTAGCATCTCATTTCAATCCCGATGTTCTGAAGCAACGTGAAGGACACAATATTGCCTTTACGCGTTTACCACCCAACTCTACACATATCTGCCAACCCCTTGACGTAGCATTCTTCACGCCCTTCAAAGAAACCTGGCGAAAAACACTAAGGTCATGGAAAATGAAACATTCTGGAAGTGCTGGAATACCTAAAAACGAGTTTCCCATGCTGCTACGTGAAACTTTGGATAATATGGACAAAGTGCCACCAAAGCCACCAAACACGGAACTAAGTGCTATAAAGTGCTATAAAAAGGAATGTGATCTCTGGTTTTAAAACTTGTGGAATTATTCCAATTGACGCTGACAGAGTTCTTTCCAAATTGCCTCAAGAAGATGTTCAAAATGTGGCAGATGTTGTTTCCACTACACTTACAGACTTTTTAAAAAAGGTTTGGTAATGGTTCTAGGAAGCCTAGACAACGAAAAACAAAGTTGGGAGTAGAAGCAGGACGTAGTGTAGCGGCACCATCAAACGGTGATGACTCTACTGATGAAGAAGAAAACATTCAATTGAGTGATGCAATTAGTGAAGATTCACCTATGTAATAAAATGAGGAATTAGATAGTTATGAACAGCCAACCCGTGACAATGTGAAGTCAGGTGTCTTCGTTCTGTCCAAATTTTTATCTGGAACAAGGAAGAAAACTGAGTTTCGGTATGTGTGCATGGTGCAGGAAGTTGTAGAAGATGGAGATATTCAAGTTATAGGATTGAAATCCGTTGAATCAAAAAGTATTTTCAAAGTCGTCGAAAATGATGTATCTGCTGTTCCATTCAACCATATTTTTGCCCTGTTACCTAAACCTAAAAATGAAACGGTTGGCCAAAGATTGGCTAGATATGTGTTTGAAACTACTATTGATGTAAAAGAATGTTAGCTAACACTTAACAGAATAAAAGGCTGTCAGATATTATCTTGTTAGCTTCTTTAATTGCAATGATCAATCTCACCCCATATTAAAAAAAATTAATTGTACAAAAACTACTTAACAGATTTCAGTCGGGGTGACATTGATCACTTCCTATAATTTAGTACTACGCTACCATGCAATAAAACAGGGCTGTTCAATATCACCCCAAACCAGGTATAAGATTGATCACCCACTTTTCCATTTTTTTACGCATTAGAAGCATTTAAAAATTTTCCGTAATAATATTTGCATTCCTTAAGCAATGACTAATAATTGTAAATAAAGATATTTGAAAAATACAATGTACCTTTGAAGTATTTTAAAAAAATAAGTTTGAAATGATCAATCTCACTCCGTCTTACGGTACGTCAAAAACAAAGATGGAAACCTAATAGGCGGAGAAAGGGAGATCCTAGAAAGGGGGCCGAATATTTCAAAGAACAACTCAACGACAGTGCTAATATACAAGAGGGAGACAGGAGTGATGGTGAAGACGACGATGAGAATGCAGTTGAGAATGAGAATGTAGAACAACGCGGCGACCACCATATAATTATTGAGCCTCCAACAAGGGAAGAAGTCGAGACACAAATTAAAAAGCAAAAAAATCATAAGGCACCTGGGGAAGATAGAATAAGCGCAGAACTACTGAAAAAGGCGGAGGGCAGTTACTAATAAAAATGCACGAACTAATAAATGTAATTTGGACGCAAGAAACAATGCCAATCGAATGGAGCAAGACCATCATATGTCCGCTGTTCAAAAAGGGCGATAAGCTTTTATGCAACAACTACAGAGTTATTAAATATATCATACAAAATACTTGCAGCAGTAATAGCCGAAAAGTTACAACCCTATGCAGAGGAAGCCCTAGGAGAATATCAAAATGGTTTCCGAAAAGATAGGTCAACAATATCCTATCCTATCCCCCAGCCATCCTATCAAGAACGAGGGAAGCACTCAATACAGCCTTCTTAGAGCTAGAAGAAGCCAAAAAGGAGGGTCTTAAAATAAACAAAGAGAAAACCAAATACACATGCATTCGAAGAGATGGCAAACAACAGTTACAAAATATACAAATAAAAAGCTATGTAGGGTAAGGTAAGGCAATTTGGTAATATAGGTAATTTGGTGATAAAATTTTAAAAATTCCCCAGAAAATTACGTATGCCGCGAAGGCTTTCAAATTTGGTGGATAGATGGAGGATGCATCACAGTTTGATGCACGTAAATGGGAATTAATTTTAGCTTGATTTTACAGCTTGTAAACATTATGCCACGTGCGCTGTTGTGTTAACAGTGGGTTAAAGGGCTACCATTCCTCGAGTTATTGAAATGTACTGAAATAAAATATTTCTTTTCTGCATAGGACATTTATAATTTTACAAAAGGTAGCTAAGAGTATAAACTAATTTTTAGTGCAATTAGTTTAATTTATATTGCCATTGTTTAGTTTTGAGAGCTTAGGTTATGCATGCATGTTTCTTAGCTGTTTTCGTATACGTAATAATACAGTAACTGTTTAGCACAGACCACTCTTGTTTAGTTGTGATTTGAGTTCTATTTATTCCGTTGGCCTGTTTTGTTTGTTGGAGCTTGTATGGTATAATAATTCTTAATAGTTCTGTTTAATAATAACTATTCAGGCATAATAATTTCGATAAGGTTGATACCGTACATTGGAATAAGAAATCGCATGTAAACAATTGCTTCGTGTAAATATAAGCGTGCAACCGATTGCTGCAACCAAATACTTTAATATATTAATACATTGATAGTGGCGTCATCTAAGCAGTTCGGTGGGCAAGTTTCAGTAAATTTGGATAATAAATTTACAGATTAGTTTTAAATTCATGTTAATGAATAAAAACCTAACCCTACAAAATTTTATAAACTTAACCACTTATTTAAACTTACAAAGTTAAAGTAAAATATCATAATTATCAAATATTATTAATTAAATAAGGTTTTTGCTATAATAAAGTAAAAAGCATTTGCTTTAAATGTGCGACAAATGTTTTCGACAGCTGTCAAATACAAATCTTAGTGGCCCACCAAGCCGCACGGAACGCTGCAGTCAGTGTCACGAGATTTTCGGCGAAGTTTCCTGTATTAATATATTAAAGTATTTGCTGCAACCAACCAATCATGATAGATCGCAGCAACTGACTGCAGCAACCGATTGCACTGAAAAACCGCCCTATGTAATATGGACTTAAGGAGAATAGCTATTCTGCGTAAAATATTCTGACCTTTTAATATTACTTACTCAAAATGTGTGGGATTGCTGCCACACAAAATTTCGCATTATTTTAGAAGTTTCTTAAGAGTAAAATCGATAGAAAGAACAAAAATACAGCGTTTCAGACGCGTTTTCTATGCTTAAAATAAGAATATTTTTCCTTAGCGGCGCCATCTATTGGTTCTGTGCTCCTGAGGCCGCCCTCAACCGCTATAGGTTTGAGAGAGTATGTCGAACGATAAATAAATATGTTCATGCATAGTTTATGTCAAACCTATGCAAGGAATTTTTAAATTTTAATTTCTTTGTACATAAACCATACATTACTGTAATAATACAACATAAACGTAAACATCTGATAATTATAAACATGCTCATGTGCACTTTTTAAAACGACAAATTCCAAATTCGTTAGCCATAATAGGTCTGACATAATTCGTAAATACATGTTTATGTTTTGACGGCCTGACATGCTATTGGCATCCACTTGAACAACAAGGTATATTAAAATAAAAAGTAGATATAACTTTCAAATTTAAAATTCCCACAAAAATCTGAAAATATATTTTATTTTCTCGAGTTTGCAAAGGGTTTATAATTATTTATGAAATTAGCTAGAAAAATTTTACTGTTGTTACTTACACTTTCAAACTCAAATTTTAGAACATGTAATATGTGAATTTTGTACTTAATGCGACGCAAGTTGTGTAATCTACTATAAATATTGTGGTACTAAGCAAGGAAAATGTGCTTTCTGAAGTAATAAAAGGGGAAAACTCGCAAAAACCTTATAATTAATAGTTTTGTGTACCTGAGCAAATGCATTGGTGAAAACGAAACTCTTTTGAGCAAGTTTGTCGATGTTTGGCGTATACGCATTTCTATCACCATAAGCCCCTAACGCAGGCCTCAAATCGTCAATAACGATTAAAAGCACATTTGGTTGCAGCCCAATACAGGAGTTTGTAGAGAAAATAATGAGCAAAAAGTGTATCACAATAGAAATTAAATTCATTCTTAGCACATAGGTGGCCCCCACGTTACAAACGAGCGGATATTAAACACTTTTAAAATAGAAACTGTTTAGATCATGTTCGCGCAGCACAAAATCAGCTGGCAACTGAAATCACGCAGAAACGCCATTTTTACATATTTGTGTAGAAAACTACGATAAGGCAGATTGATAAGCAGCTCCAACTTCCGGATATACCAATATTCAAGTTGATTCCAGCAGTTTATCGACCGTGTCCCTGTTTGTCAGTTTTGTTGATGTGCAATCAGCTGATTTGTGTTGTGACAGTTCAAGAGCAGAATAAAAAGGGTTACGTTTAAGATTTCATATCGATTCGCTATTTCGACATCACCTAACGATAAAATTGTAGTGAATAGCCAGCAGTCAAAGAGCAGAACAGTATTTTCAAGCGAAATTTCTGCATTATATATAAAACACAAACAAAAAATGACGTCATGATTTGTTTGGTATTTGACACAGAAATGACGCAGTTTCGAACATAAAATGCTAAAAAGTAAGTAAAAAAGCGTAAGTTTTTACTAGTTTTATCTCCAAACACCCTGGATTTTACGAATTTTGCATTATTTGTATCAATGAGCCACTGTCAATGGGTTAAAATATGGATAGCTCTTTGTCCTTCAAACAAGTTATTTTGGTTCCACACCCTTTGTTTGAACATCTTTATATAATTGCATGGATATTCGATATACCACGTTAAATATGCTCGCTTATAACTGGTGGCCCTTCCATAAATACTATTTTAATGTTTTTTTTATATTTTAATTTGGCATACAGCAGTTTCATCCTGTCCGATCCAACATTTTTAATAATCGAAGCTTCTACAAGCTTTAATTGTTAACTAAACTAAAATTCAGAATGACCAGGGAATCTTTGAGATGTTCCTGAATTGGCCTAAACTGATTCCAAGTTTTAAATGAGCCCAAGTAACCATTATCTGTTTGTAATAATACAAGCCAACCACCTTATCAGTTTATCGGTAAAAGTAGGTATTTAACATAGCTACAAACAACACGAGTTTTAGGACTGTTTATAAAATATTGAAGCACTTTACATTTAAATGCATGTACAGTTAGGATTCTATTTTAGTATATGGAATTCTATATAACGTCTCTTAAATATGAACAGCCCCAACTTATACCTTATTACACAATTTAAACCCGATAAACCGTATGCATTATTAAATCGTTGAGAAAATTCCAGATTTAACTGAAGTCTTTCAATTGTTTTGAGTACTTATGTGCAATATTTTTATGTGAAACGGAACAGTAAGTATATTTTCGCATTTATTTCTATTTTTTTAAATTATGCTTGCCTTCATACCACACGAGTCTTCAAATAAAAAGTAAAGCCCAAAGTATTAAAAGAAAATACACTACTTAGATTGCCATAGGAGTTAAAATATTTGATAATTGATAACAAAGAAAAAATCCTACTAATTTAATTGTTGCAAGATTGTTGTTTTTATTACTTTCTAATCTTCTTTTATGTTGTATAAACATTGACTTCTATGGCTGTCTAGAATTTGGATCTTTATTTTGATATTTAGAATCGTAATTCTCACTAAACTCCTACGTTGTGATACGAAAAACAATATAAAAATGTATAAAGGTTTGTGAAAATGCAAGTGCATTTAAAATAAAAATTTTGAATGAAGTTCCTCAAAAAAGTTAAAAAAACAAAGACGTTTTGACATTTTTAAAATGTGGAATTCTATCTAGCATTTAATAATATATGCTTTATTGGACTAAAATGAATAACAAAGTTCTTAGAAGCGTTTATTCTTGGATTTTCCAGAAGAATGCCATTTTTTCCATTTGGAAATTATTACGTACGTGAAATGACCACACTTTTAATTATGGTTGCCCGGTAATTATTTAAAACAGAAAACATTATTTTTATATTGTGGTTGATTGATAAACAAAAGTAATATTTTATAATCTTATACGCAATTTTAATTAAAATAGCTTTCTTTGACCTATCTCGTACGTATTTCCCCATTCTGTAATTTTCCCCACAGTGACATCTAATTTAGAAGGTGTTTCAGGGCATTTTCCACAGTTTGATAATAATGTTATACTTCTAATAACAATCATTACAATTACAGTTATTTTATTTGTTAACTTGCTTTGTGTGCTTGCAATAATTGTATCACTTATAAAAAATGGAGGATATGCTTGAATTTATACTTTTGCAAAGTATTTATTTCGCAGAAAATCCAAAGGGAAATTTTACTATCTGCATTAGCTGGAAAATTATGGGCAAATAACATATTTTTCCTAATTTAATTTTCTAGTGTAGAGACTTTGTTTTTGAAAATATGATATCACCATTTAAATATTTTAAGGTGACTTATCTAAAAAAAAATGTTGCACAACATTAACATTGATTGTGATAGAAGAGTTAGTTGACAAACAATTTGTATAAATATTAGTACAGTGAAACCTCGCCATTCGTTCGCTTTTCTACACCTACAGCTCTGGATTCGTCCAGCTTTTTCGATTTAAAATCGACTAATTAAAAATAAAAATTTGTTTAAGAAAAATAATGTTATAAAAAGCAAACTCAGCGTAATGTAGAGCTTGGGTAACGAGGCGGTTCTTCACCGAGTAAATTTACAAAGTGTTCACCCCCAAGTGTGAAACAATTTACCACTCAAGGCTGTTTTTGTAATGGAAAATGCTCCTGCTCATCCTCCAGCCTTGAAGGAAGATTGGCAGGTGAATACAGCTTCATCCATGATAAGTTCGTGCCCCCTAATAGCACTCCTCTAATCCAACCTCTGCACTTTCCCAAAGATGCTTTGAAGTGACCTCTAACACAGCTAACCTTTAGAGACTTTTGGAAGAATCATTTCAATGTTCTCCATTGCTTGAGGATAATAGACAAAGCCTGGAGAGAAGTTTCTTTCAGGACACTGAGGTCTGCGTGGAAGAAGTTATGACCAGACCATGTGCCAGCCAGATGCTCTGAAGGTCTTGAGACAGGCCTTAACACGAGGCTGTAGTGCTGGATGATATTGTGCCCATGGGTTTGGAGGTGGACGATGAGGATGTGAAGGAGTGGTGAACGTGGAAGACCACAAGAGCATGAGCTGACCACTGAAGAACTCTACAGGGAGCAGTAAAAAGAAAAACTTCCTTCGGGGAAGAAGGAGGAAATGAGTAAGGGGAGCATTTCCACTACATAAATTAAAGGATTGTGTTACCATTGGGAGAAAACCGAGCGTGGTGGAAAAATGGTATCCTATAGTCGTTTTCAGGTAGAATTGAGGTTTTCGGCTTAGTGCGGTCAAGCAAATAAGGACCTGAAGTAAGAATTGATAGTTAAACAGCGGTCTTACAACAATTTTAAATAGTCGTTATTTAGTTTTACTTGAACTTCCAAAGTAGCAGTTGGTTGCAATCTGTGTAGTGTGTAGTTTGATGTAATATTATTTTTAAATATGCCAGTGTTGAATTCTCAATCTCAATTGTTTGGCATAAAGCTATTCGAATACTTTCAAAAAGAAAAGGACAACGGAGGGCCATTAGTTTCAATTTGGGCCGTTCAGAAGGTATATAAATATACATTTAACAAACTGTAAGCAGGCTGTATGTACTTTTTTGCATTTAGCGTGTGGCTGAAGCATGACAAATCGAAGAAAATACAGTTAAAGCAATTAAAACTCGCTTTGATGAGAATCCGGTACTAACTACTCCAAATAAAGTACGAGTTCGGTCAAAACCTAAAACAGATGTGCCTGAAAATACGAAAATGGAAGTTAGAAACGCTATTTACAGTATGTACCAGGAGAAACGTCATGTAACATTGGAGCTTCTACAAAATGAATTAAAAGTGAAACATATTTTAGACATGAGCCTGACAAGTTTATATCGCCTTTTAAAATGCTGTGGCTTTACTTATAAACAAGACGACAACAGAAGGGCATTATGTAAGCAGAGCCATGTGGTTTCCATGAGGGGTTCATTTTTAAAAAGTTACATGGAAAACCTTACGTCAGCGTCACCCTATCAAGTGGTATTCGTTGATGAAACGTGGATATTTGCTAAAGGTAATATTTTGATCATTACAAGCACCTGAGAAAATAACCCCATCAGAAAATTTTCGGGATTTTTTTCTTATATTCATTAATAATTAATATTTTTTTATATTTTAAACAGGCGGCATTAAAAAGTCCTGGCAGGACGAATCTACAAAAAGCGTTAGTAAAATTCAAGGAGAGGGAAAGCGATACATCGTACTCCATGCAGGTACAAATGACGGTTTTGTAGAAAATGCCGATATCGTACTTTCGTCTAATTCGAAAAGTGCTGCTTACCACGATAGTATGAACGCGGAATTATTTCAAAAATGAGTGCGAGAAAAACTATTACCGAATTTGAGCAAAAATTCCTTAATAGTAATGGATAACGCCTCGTATCATTCAGCGTTAATAGAAAAGCAACCTGTGTCTTCGTGGAAAAAAGGAGAAATTGTTGAATGGCTAACCTGCAACGGTATACCATTTTCCAAAAATGCCCTAAAACCAGAATTGCTGAAAGTGGCATTATATCATAAAAAACCGAAGAAATATATTATCGATACTATTATAGAAGCGGCCCGTCACAGGGTGCTACGTCTTCCGCCATACCACTGCGAGTTTAACACCATTGAGGAGATTTGGGGTTTGTGTAAACAATATTATGACAGGCATATGGGGCGAGATGGATATGGCGACGAAAATGTGTTAAAAATGTGGAAAGAATCGTTAAGGCACATAACAGCACAAATTTGGCGGAATACAATTGCGAGAACCGAACATCGTATTAAAGACTGGTGGAACAGAAAAAAATTATATTAGATAATGTAGTAATTAATCCAATAATAATTAATATAGGGGAAGTTTCTTCGGAATCGGATGCAAAAGATTTATCAGAGATTAATTACTTAGAAAGTGATTAGGGCATTAATATTATTGTAAATAATATGTACATTGTGTAAATACTATTTAATATGTATTACACTTAACTACCTGTTTAGTCATTAAATTTATATTGTAAAGATAATTCGTGTTTGTTTATATTTCTCTTAAAACTGATGATTTATTTTAAATATTTATACAGCGCCCGTTACATTACGATTATGGGCACCGAAGTGTCAAGAAACATTTTAAATAGAAATTAAAAAATAACAATAGCATTTTGAGAATTTCTGGCATGTTCAATTATGTAGGGTCGACGGACGTTATTACATCGTGGGGTCTCTTTTCACCGCATTACAGTTACTTGTCAAACATGTCAGCGTTGGTCGTAGTCTTAAACCACAAAATCTGTCGCCGGTAAGCTTACGTTTATGTCCTTGTCATAGTGCGGTCACAATATAAACAGAGATAAAACATACAAGAGTTGTGTATGCTAACATAAAGCGCTAAGCCGAAAACCTCAATTCTAGCTGAAAACGCCTATAACTATAGTTGAATTCTGTGCTTATACATTTCAAACAATTTCAAACCAGAACCCAAGACGTTAAGAAATACAACGGTGGACATTTTCGTCTTAAATAAGCATTTTTGTTCTAATTACGAAGGACACTGTAAATTCAGAGCCTACTAAAGTTTTGAACACTATGTTGGATAACTATAGTTTAATTCTGTGCTTACCTATTTCAAACAATTTTAAATTTGAAACCGGAAACCTAGATGTCAAGAAATACAACGGTGGAGAATTTCCTATTAAATCAGAATTTTTTTCTAGTTACGAAAGATGCTGTAATTGTAGTTTTCAGAGCCTACTAAATTTTTGAACTCCATGCGAGATAACTATAGTTGAATTCTGTGCTTATATATTTCAAACAGTTTTAAATTTGAAACGGGAAACTTAGACGTCAAGAAACACAACGGTGAAGAATTTCCTATTAAATCAGAATTTTTTTCTAGTTAGGAAGGATGCTGTAACTGTCGTTGTCAGAGCCTACACCATTTTTGAACACTATATGGGATAACTATAGTTAAATTTAGTACTTACCCATTTACAACAATTTTAAATTTCAAACCGGAACCCAAGATGTCAAGAAATACAACGGTGGAGATTTTCGTCTTTAATAAACGTTTTTGTTCTAATTACTAAGGACGCTGTAACTGTAGTTGTTAGAGCCTGCTAAATTTTTGAACACTGTACGGGATAACTATAGTAGAATTCTGTTCTTACACATTTCAAACAATTTTAGTTTTATTCTATTCACACAATGCAACCATTTCAAAACTTCTTTCACAAATCTTAAATTTGGTTAGCTTCTTCTCAATAATAATTTGCTTATTCCTGTATAATTTGTGAGTTTCATCTCAACAATTTTAATTTGAGACATAATCCATTTTGATCCTACAAATATATTAATTCATATATTTAAATAAATTGCCATATAAGCGGATCAGATCGAAAAACTAAAACCAAGACGCCAAGAAATACAACGGTGGAAGTTATCCTCCTAAATAAGCATTTCTGTTCTAGTTCGGAAGGACTCTGTAACTGTCGTTGTCAGAACCTACAAAATTTTTGAATACTGTATGGGATAACTATAGTTAAATTTAGTACTTACACATTTCAAACAATTTTAAATTTCAAATCGGAACTCAAGACGTCAAGAAATATAACGGTGGAAAATTTCCTGTTAAATAAGAATTTTTTTCCAGTTAGGAAGGAAGCTGTAACTATAGTTTTCAGAGCCTACTAAATTTTTGAACACCATGCAGGATAACTATAGTTCAATTGTGTGGTTACACATATCAAACAATTTTAATGTAACGTAATCTTTCTTCCCAAAAAGCTAAATTTGGATAGCTTCTTGTCAATATTAATTTGCTAATTTCTGGATAACCTCTGAGGTTGATCTCAACAATTTCAATTTGAAATATAATCCATGTTGATGCTACAAATATATTAATTCATATATTTATAATAAATTGTCACGCGAAATTTTAAAGCGGGAACGAAGACGACAAGAAACTCAACGCTGCATGTCTTCGTCTTAAATACGAATTTTTATTGTATATGTATCTGTCGTTGTTAGTGTCTATTAAATGTTAAAACATCAACGAGGATAACTATAGTTAAATGCTGCGTTAACACATTTCTAACAATTTAAAACTTTTCTATTTGCTAAAATTCAATTTTCTAAAGTTTGGATGCTTTGCGCTTACTATTAAGATGTTCACTCCTAGCTAATTCATACAATTGATCTCTATAATTTTAATGTAAAAAATAGTCGTTTTACTTATAGAAGTGTTGCAGTTCATCAATGTATCAGAAAAGTGGTAAAAACCACGTTTCATAATAAATATAGGTATTCAAATTTTCACCTACCTTGTATCCCTAACACAGGAATAATCCAGTTTGATTCCAGAAAAGCGGCACTAGCACCAATCACTAGTTGCATTCTCCATTTACTGAATGCTAGATCCTCGACGGGCATGTTTATATAGGTGCAAGGTAGACTGCAGTTGGTTAGCCTTTTATTTAACGTATGTAGCTTCTCGTTAAAAGTTTTCGCAAAATATTAAATGCAAACAGCACACTTTAGTTACCGCAAAGTTTGTTATACACAAAGTGCATTAAAATTAGCAACAAAAGCATCCTGAAATGTTACACATTTTAAATCACCTTACAGGATCTAGAAGCATGTACCGAGTAATTGATTCGGCCTTATATTATTAGAATGCTGAAATAACGCTCTGTTGCATTTTGTGATGTGATGCACGCGAAATCTGCAACTGTACAATACATGGAAGAAGCGAAAGATGAAAAATATTTACTTCGAAAGGATGCTTTAGGGTAGCAATATTCGAAATTTTATAATGATCCCACCTACAGTTGCAGCATATTAAATGTAACTGTTTTATGTTGGTTTAACCGGGGGTAGCTTTGAACGTTCAATATTATCAATATTTACTACTAATTAAAACGCTGAATTGTTTATATATATATATATATATATAATTAACAGAATATGTGTCGTCATAATATAATGAACAAAAAGGTACACGTTTGAACGACCGACGATTTTATATAAACAGCTATTAACATAAGCTGCTTGATTGTATACAGTTTCATAGATATTAGGCATCATGCCAGCATCGCTTTGAAAATTGAAGTTTAAACGCCTTTCCTTGAATTTACATATTTGTAAATTTTTGGGATTGATTTTGCCAGTTTTTCTAGATCTTCCTTCGCAATATAGCGAAACCAGGCATGCATTTTTTCGTTTTTCTATCAGATATGTTGTTTGATATTCCTTGCCACAAGTTCCTCATCAAGTCTAGGGATTGCGCTTGCCAGTCTACTTTTCGGGATTTATTCATAGTCATCAACGATTTATCCAATTTGGCCTATGGCATGGAGCGTTATCATTCTAAAAATTAAATTTGTCTCCACCAAATAGTTGTTCCCCAATTGATAGCATCGTATCCTGAAGTACTTAGAGATTTTTGTGGTGTTCATCATTCCAGAGATCTGTAGTTGACCAACTTGCTAGACGGACACATATCACCATACCATAACAACGGTTGGATGCTTAATTATTGAAAGTACTTATATCGAAGAATTGTTACCCAGCAAACCTGATATACCTACTTCCAGCATGATTATCAATATTAAAGTTAATTCATTACCAAATATCATCTTCTGCTACTACTCTTTGGTCCAGTTCCGATGTTCCTTGGCCCATAGGGCTGTTTTCGTTCTCTACGTCCTCTAAATTCAAAACTAAGTAGTCTTCATCTAAATAGCTCGTCCTAATCCTCGTCGACTTTATATATTAGGTTATCTGCTTCCTTAGATGTTACACACAACATCTTCCTCTTGGATTATACTGTAATACTGGTTTTGGAAATCTACTGTGCCTATTCTATTTACAAGCCGAATCCAATTCCTCCAATAACAGTTTGATATTTAAAGAGGATAATATGAAGCCCTTCTCGGATATTATTACTTTGAATTCGGTCAAATCGTTCTCCTTTCACAACTCCCAGGAATTTCATTTTGACTTCTTGAATCTTATTAATATCCTTTTCTCTGATAATGCACGTTTCACTGCTGTAAAGTTAGTACAGCCATCACTTTTAGTTACATATCTTTCATATAGTGTTTTTTGATAATCATTTTAATTGTTCTGCACATCCTATGAAACGCTGTTACCTTATTATTGATATTATTAATTTCTCGAAAGAAATAGAGTGGGAAAATGAAGCCCTTATATTTTACTACACTTTGTTGATGATATTGTACTAATTTGTAGTGACGTAAATCAACTTAAGACAATGATAGAAGATCTAAAGCATGTCATCAACAGCGAGACTTGCAATTAACGTCAGCAAAACTAATATAATGAGCCCAAGGATAACATCTAGAAATTCAAGGGCAAACTACAGAAAACATCAATTGGATACCCGCATACCATGGGTACACACTAAAGCTTGGCAAAGAAAACCAAATGGTGGTGATCATCAGAAGAGTAACGTTGCCTTGGTCGGCTTTTGGAAAGCTCCAATATATATTTAAAAATCCTAATATCCCCATAAACCTGAAGTAAAGGTATATGAAGTTTGGCAACTGCCAGTCTAGCAATCGTCACATTAACAGAAAAAAGTGCAAACAGACTTAGAACGACGCAACGAGCAACAGAACGAAGGATGCCTGGAATCAGTTTGAGGAACAGGGTGCGAAATGAAACAATCAGACAAAAAGTCGCTGATAATATAGAACGGATCGCACACCTTAAGTGGCAATGGTTGGTCATGTCCCCAAACGGGACAATAGAAAATTGTCAAAAACATTACTCCAATGGCGATCTAGGAAAGCAAGGAGTAGCTTAGGTCCAAAAAGATGTCTGGATGACATAAGGAGAACACCTGGCATCCACTGGCAGCTGAAATCTCAAGAGTAACGTCTTTGACAATCGTAAACCATGTAGTATAATTTCCTTCTTTCTCTATTCGATTGGTTGGGTTAGCTTCTGCTCGTGCAAAATTGGTTTACAGAACCAACTGCATTGTAGGTAATCAATAGACCATTAGCCGATACACAGAAGAAGAAGAAATAATATTTTTTTGAATCTGAATCTTCATGATGTTTGACTCGACGGCTGAGCCTCATAGCTGTATGTCATATTTTCATATTGGCTTTATATTGTACTCTTACAGGAGGAGTTTATTTTTCAGACTAAGGTGGGATTTTCTGCTGAGTAACCAGTACATCTTGCGATATGTAAGGTCTGGTGAAGACGTTTTTGCCGTATGTGCTTGGACCACATTAGGCGCCCGTCTAGGTGAAGGCCGAGGTATTTTACATCCTCTTTTTGTGGAAGAACTGTGTTTTTAACGCCACTTCAGCGCATGTTCCTTTTTTAAGAGCGAAGTTTATGTGGGTCGATTTAGTAGTATTAGCTTTGAAGATTTTCACAACTTCTTCAATTCTATTGGCCACAGATTTATAGCTGGAGGAGGCTTCGTACTTAACACCAGCATTGGGGCTCCGGGCGTGTTACTCCTCATGGGAGACAACTATATCAGGTGATGCAAAGCAGTAATCTCCTACAGCTTTCATTCGAACAGCCAACCTATTGGTCTACAGACAAGAATAATACACCCGATCCTATAGACAAGACAAAATACAACATACGCAGCAAACAACTGAAAGAACTACTAAACGAAGACAAAATTAATGGTATCACGAAATGTCTAGAAAGGCTCTCGGTGACAGCTTCAACTGGCTTCGCTCTCTGGAAGGTAATGAAAAATCTAAAGCCTCCACAAGTTTCTGAATCATCCATCAGAACGCTAGAAGAGAACTGGGCCAGCAACGATCAAACGTTAAACAGATTTGCTGAACATTTATGTAATGTCTTTAAACCCTTTCCAATGGAGGTTCTTCATATAGAAGAGGAACGTAACAACGAAATCCTCGATGCCCTCTATCAAATCGATCCCCTAACTAAGCCATTTAAGACTTATTTAAATTAGAACGGTAATAAAATCCGACCTAAACCCTAAGAAATCCCTGGACTATGTCCTGATAATGGAAAGATACTAGAACAGTTACCATACGAAGGCATTAAAATGCTTAACGCAATTTTCAATACCATACTAAGCTACTTCCATCCCCAGTGGAAAGTGGCAGAAATAATACTAATACAAAAACCGGGTAAGGATTCCACAAAAACAGCTTCTTTCTGACTGATTAGTCTTCTACCTGTATTATCTAAAGTATTTGAGAAACTCTTCCTGCCCAAGCTAAAACCCATCTTGGAAGGACAAAGATTAATCCCAAACCATCAATTTGGATTCAGCAGCACTCCACTATCGAACATGTGCACCGAGTTACCAAGAAAATCAAACGGCCTGAATAACAGAATAAATTGGTCTGTTGCTTTCCTCGGCAGCTCCTAGGCGTTTGACAAGGTCTGGCATGAAGGTCTCATTTATAAGATCAAAATAGCTTACCCTAACCATTTTACAAGGTATTGTAGTCCTACCTTAAAGATAGATGGTTCCTACCGAAATATGGTGATCTTCGCATCTCTCTAGTTCCTTTACATTCTAGAGTACTACAGGGCAGTGTCCTCGGCTCTATCCTATACCTCTTGCACATGGCCGACCTTCCAACAACTAGAAATTTTGAGATCGTTGCTTTTGCCTAGACCAAGTTGTGAAATGGTTGAATTTGTGGCGCATCAAAGCTAATAGTACTAAATCGACCCACATAATCTTCGTGCTGAATTGAACTGCAATACGTTTATTCACAGAACTTAAGATAATACATTTCATTTATATAGATAATTTAATTATGTCTTGTATGGGTGGGTTGTTGTAGGATTTGGTCCTCTTCAACCCTGGGCTTCCTTCCTTTCTTCTTGTGGGTTCTTACTTCTGCTACTGGGCATGTGATTGGGGTTTTGCTTCTTTGGATTTTGCGTTGGGATGATATCTGTAAATTAAAGAAAGGTGGTGTAGTATTAACAATGCTCATCGCATTGTGAGGGGAGTGTTTTCAACGACGTCAAGAAGGTCGTCTGGGAGATCTGGATATAGACTTGTTATAGAGGACTAGGGGGGGGGTGCTTCGTTTCCTGCGGGGGTTTTTGAGGATTCGGTTGCGGCGTATGGGAGAAATTCGGGGGGTCTCTTGGGTTATTGGTGCTAACGGGTTATTGCTGTTGAGGGTGAGGATGATGTAGGATTTTGAAGTTTTTGTAGGCGGCGGCAGATGGATTCTCGTGAATCAATATGCTGGGGTATCGGAAATCTAACTTGAAAATTCAATGGAAATTCTGTCGTTCGCATTGGCGGATTTGTTCTAGGGCATGAGGTGGGAGGGAGGCGTAGATGGTATTCGATGATTGGGCGGATGAAGGTGTTGTAAGTATAGTGGAGGGTGCGAGAATTGCAACTTTGAAATGAATACGACGAAGCAGGTTGGAGCAATTGCGAACTTTTTTGGGGGTTTCTCAGAAGTCTGGTAATAACGAGCAAGTGTAAGAAAATGTTATTCCGAGATATTTTACTGGGTTTGAGAAGGGGATTGGTTGGCTATTAATTGAAAGATTGATCAAATGGGGGTTCAATCGTGGATTTCTGTTGGAGTGCCTGAGAAGAATAGAATTGGATTTGTCGACATTGAGTTTTATCCGCTACTTGCAGGTCCAAGTGTGCATTCTGTTGAGGGCTGTTTGGATTTCGCGGGAAGCTAATTCAGAAGTGCTTTGGTAGTACCAGATGGCGGTGGCGTCTACGAAAAGCCTGGCTGAATCGGATAGATTTATGAATATATGAGATGTTATTTGGTCTGGGCCGGGTGGTTTGGTGTTTTTTTTTAGAGCTTTTATGAAGGCTCTGACCCCTTCGGGGCCAGTGCGGTCCACTAGAAAATCATTTTCGGGAAGTGGGTTGTTGGAGGGATTTATTCGTAAATGGGCGGTGTGGCGGGTGACTTCGATGAAGAAGCGTTGGTTAAAGGATGAATCTTCGGGGACTTGGTGTATGTTCTCGAGGGTTTGGACGAAACAGTTTGTTTTATCTTGGGGGTTATTTAGGAGGGTGTTGTTGGAGTTGAGGTAGTGGTTGGGGTTTGATTTTTGGCAGGTGAGGGTTTGGAATTTTGACCAGAAGCTTTTGCCGTTGTGGTAATCTAGGGATTGGCAGGTGTTAGCCCAATGGGTTAGACGGAATTCGTTTATATCACAGCGGATTTGGAAATTGAAATTAGTTTTGAAAATAGGGAGGCGAGTTCGGGAATAATCGTAATAGGCTTGCCGTTTTCGACGGATAAGGTCTAGAATACGTTGGGGGAGAGGAATTCTATGTTTGGCAATGCGTTTGGTCGGAACATGGAGGGTTCTGGCTTGAATTATAAGGGCGGTGAATTCTGAAATTTGGTCTTCGATGGTGGGTGGGATATCTGGAATTCAAACGCGCGATTGCGCGAAAACATCGCTCCTAAGTCCAAATTCAAACGTTGACTGCAAATCGGGAACAATGTGCTCGGTGCCTCATTCGCCTGGTATATCGCGTATACCGAAGATAACCGATAGGCAACCG
>JABXWE010005829.1:0-20448 GCA_014611495.1 Limonius californicus | reverse complement strand
GTTTTAATTCATGTATGGAAATAATTTTTCCAGAAGATGTGGTTACACCTTGCTTTAACTGGCTAGCTTGTTAAGAATAGGTACCTACTAATTTTTTTATTAACTATGGAAAATGAAAATAAAAATGTTATTATTTTAATTAATAATTATTTATAAAGTAATAATTTATCTATTTTTTAATGAAAAACAGCCTTAATTTACTTTAAAAATTGCGTTTGAAAAATCTGGACTAGAACATGACACTTATCTAACTACTTGTTGTACCGAAATATCAGTACTACTAGCATAGAATATTAAAATGTTTCGTCAAACTGCTCGCAGCAGAGTGATTTATTGCACAGCTAAAACAAAGCTTGCTTTTTGCTAATCCTACCTACTGAATAGCAATTTTTTGATCAAGTCTTCTCCAAACATCAAGCTTTCATTTGAGAGATGTATTTTTAGTTTATAATACCTCCATGAATTTCAGTTAGAAACAGTAAAACGAAACAAGTTAGAATAATATTTATTGTAGTATTATATAATATACATAATTTTGTACACAATTTTGTATTAAAATAAACTGCATCCTCAATCATGGAATTCATTTCCTTAAGGTACTTCAGTCAACCTCTTAAAAATATAATATAAAGTAAAATATATGTGGGAATACTTTGCTCTTCAGGTAGAAATTATCTAAAAAAAAAAAATTTAAATTCTTGCCTCAGCATTACCTTAAGGCTTACAATAGGGTTACAACTAAAATAAATATTTGTTTTGCACATTAAATCAAAACAAACAGTATAAATTAAAATCAATAAAGTTTTACACTGTCAAATATCACCATTTATATACAGGTTGTTCTACATAATACTAAAAACATTAACCACTCAGTTTAAAAAAAAAATCAGTCTTAATAAAAAATTTTTGTGTATTACATACCTGCAAAAAAGGGAAATCCACGATTTAATTACTTCCACGATTATTTTCCATAAAATTGAAAACATATAGAATATAAACAGTATTATTTACTACATATGCATTTTACATAAACTATTTAGTAAATTATTACAGCCAATTTTTAAATCTAATTTTCTTAACATTGAACAACCCGTATTGTCAACATCCTAGTTGCCAATATTATAAATCCATTTTGGATGTATAGGCAACCCAAACGATAGCCTACAAAAATATTCGAATATGACAACACAATGATTTAAAAAAACTAAGTATTTTGCTGTAGCATTAATTTAGAGTTTAATAAAGAAAATTAATGGCTTTTAACCACATTTCCAGCATATTCTTATCATTACATAAATCAACAAAGCTAATAAATAATTAGGTAATAGGAAAAGCAACAAAAATACTTGAAACAGCCATCAAAGTCACCTGTAACTCCAAAATGGTTTAAAACAACATTTTACTGCACTTCTCTCACAACACAAACCTCATAACAACCTTATAAATAATGCCCATGTTGATTCGCAATGTTATGCGAATGTACCTGCACAAAGTGGTGCGGTGCATGATGGGTCATGACCGGAATGACCTGAGTAGGATCAAACATTAGAGTCGGTTGGCACATTAGTAGTGGCTCAGTCATGTCCAACTGAGGCGCACTCACAACAACCTGCGTAAGCTGAGAAAGCTGGGGTTGAGTTAACTTTAAATCTCCTGCATTCTGAATTGGTAATACTTGATTTAATGAAACCGACTCCATGTTGAGCAACGGCAGCTGATTCTGGTGCAAGAGCTGCTCTGTGGAGGTAATTTTTTCCAATTGCGGTTGCTGCAGGTGTTGGATGTTGGGAATCTTAGTCTGAATGTCGGTTGATAGTTGCACTGTTTGTTTACAATCCAAAGTTGGCATGTTGGGATTTACCACTTTAGGTGAAGCATTGAGGCCTTTTTGTACCATTTCAGCCACTTTCTGCGAGAGTTTATCGTTGGGTTGAATTATTGGTTTAGGAGGCTCCGGCTGGGGCTTACATGTGTGAATGAAAAAGGAAAACCTTTGAGCTGTATCCACTTTGTGTAAATGTGTAAAGTTGATCTACAAAAGAAAACTTGTTCAAGTAAATCAACAAAAATTATATAAAAGTTAGGTTAGAAAACTTAAATGTCACATTTGACGTTTGTACATTACAAACGCCAAAATGACATTTGAAATTTCTAGGTTAAGTTAAAAGGAAATCATTTCAAAATTTTATATCCATTAAATTTCCGATACTTAATAGAAAAGCTTGAAAACATTTATATTATCTATTCAGAAAATGGGTGGGATAATTAACATCGTTTCCTAACAGTTCCTTATCCAACCAATTAAATTAATTCCATTGGTTGGCCCATCGTGAATCTAGTATTGATAACAAGAGACATTTTTAGCCCACCTTCACAACAACATTAAGTCCCAGTCGAATATGTTTGTTTTTCCGCCTGGTCAAGGGATTGTCGGTCAAAACCTTCATGTCCAGGGTTCCCTTGCATCTCCTGGAATCGAAAAGGAACTCCTTCTGGACTTCCTTGCTGCTCTGGGGCCAACACTGATATTGTTTTCTAAACCTTATTTTCGGACCAGTATTTGATATTTTTTTCACCCAAACCGTACTGGTAGCATTGGAAAATAGATCCACCCATTCGTCGCAAAGAGCATTGAAGTCGTCGCTGTTTCGTTGGATTTGGGTGCGAAATTTGGCCTCGAAAAACTTCTCGTCGCTCCATTTCGTGTGGATTAGGTCGAATTTTCGATCCACACTCGATAAAATGCCGATAATGTCTGACTTTGCTTGCTCGTCATCTGCCATTTTGTCAACTATCGAGGACTCAAATATCGACCAAGGACTGTGGGTGTAATATTCAACTTTAGACCTTACTGAAAGAGCGCATTAGCTCGAGATTCCGCGGTAAATTTCCTTTTGAGGGTTTGTGGGAACTTGGACTCTATTGTTGATATCCTTAGGGCATCGTTGCTGTTTCTATTATTTAATGATGCTATTTAAAATGCAATCTCGTAATAATCGCATTCCTAAAAGGAAAACAAAGTAATTTAAACATAGATTAAATTCGTTGTAATTGTAAATAAGCTTATTTAATCTTAGGAATTTAAATTTCCCGCAAACACAAATTAATGCATCCATTCAATTTTGCCGCTCAGTTTTGTCAATTTCTACGAATTATCTTCTAAATAATGAAACAATTTTGTTAAACTTGCTAGTCAGGTAAATAATTAGTCAAAAATGGAAGCATTTATTTTATTTTTGTATGGAATAACCAAGAATTTTAAATTTCGACCTACAAATCAAGTAAACAACAAATTCAAAATTTTCCAGAATAACTTTTTTACCATGCGTTAATCACGTAAATTATTTGTATCTTAAATTTAGCTTTGTGTTACAAACCGAATTATTTAAATTCAAAATATTAGATACAATTATGCCGTGTCTAGAGTCCCGGTAGCGGTACCCGATTATATCATTAGGACAAACGGTTTCATGATGACATCATAGGAACCAGGGTGTATTCAGGCCCAATTTAGATTTAACTGGCTAAATATATTTTGTCTAGATCCTAGACTGACAAAGACCCAAATATATTGCTATGTAATATAGCAGAAAAAATTATTTTAATATTTTTTTCCCCACGTTCAATTCATAAATTAACCTTCACGTTGGTAGCGCCCATAATACAAATAAATTCATTTTCTGTCAAAAGGAGACCTTAAATTTTTAATTACATCAGCATATATTATTATAAAAAAATCTCAGGGTTCTAATAAAATATATATATTCATGGCTTCTCCCAAGATAGTCATGTTATTATAATAACTAATAAAACAGATACCTACAGAAAATAACTGTGAACTTACCTTAAATCCAATGATTTTCGAACGGGCTTTACATCTTATTTCTTCGAAACTGCATACGATTGCTGTATTATGTCCTTGATCTCTGTCATTTCATCTCTACGCGTCGCTGACTGCATTCCAGAAAACCGTTGACAATGCGAGTCTTCCAGCTTCCTTGTAAAATGTGTTAAAATCCAATGGAACACTTCAATAAATTTTGTAGAAGTGCATCAAACAATGCAGGTAAGTAACTTTATTATTTTACTCAATCATAAATCGCTTTTTATTGATTTTAAATTGATTTACTTTTCTTTTCAGGAACCTTTTATAAATGAAAACACTTTTTACGAATAATAACTGGTAAGGTTTTATTAGTATTCTTGATAACAAAACAATCACTTCACATAAGTAAACTTTTAAATTAAATAAAGATCGTTGAACATACATAAACTTTAACGTCAAACACAATGTTAACAAACTTTGGCCACACCAAAAATTAGCTAAAATCGACTCTAATAGTTTAATATTTAAAATTCGGAGCAAACAAAAATACGTGCTTATACTTTAAGCAACTATAATAGACTGAATTCCAAAATTACGTTCAAATTCCTCCTTAAATTTAAAAATGCACCAATGGCTTTATAAATTACTAAACAAAATTCATATTTGATATCTCTAGAAAATTCAGAATCTTTTGATACTAATAACATAAAAATTCAAGACAAAAAATTTACATGTGGATAATATTTAAAATTTAGACAAATTTTAATTACCTATAGAGTCTTAAAATTACTGAAAACAGTTACAAAACCCTACAATACAATTAAATAAACACAAATACATCCTCCACATCTTCTAATAACAATATAATTAACCAAAATCCAAATATAACCTCACATATAATATTTCCCTTCAATTTTCATAATTTGCAAATAAACAACATTATTCAAATAAACAAAAATGCTTCATTAACTTCCCTCATATATACATAAACTAATTAAAACAATAATAACCTCTTGCATTTCAAATTAAACTTCATACACACATATTTATAACATGTAAAAATACAAATTTACAACAATTTTACATTTTAGGGCTCCAATACTGCCCAGGACACTCCAAATTAACGTCTATACAAGACATAGACGTCTCCCAACACTATTCACTACGGAATATTCACAGGAAACTTCACTTTGATCACTAAAACATCCCATCGTAGCATAATCCGAAGATCGTACAAGACCTTTTATTCTAATCAGGTTTACATTTATTAATTATTATAATTATTTCTCTTCATATATCACACTTTACATAATAACCATGCTAATCAATCTCTATTTCAGATATAATCTGGATTTCTACATCAAAAATAGTATCCTTTCAATTACAATATAAGCATTACGAAGCAAAAATAACATAATCAAAGCATAGCATAGCATAAATACATAATTTAGGGTAAATACCACGGCAAAATATTTCGTTAAAAAAAATTACTTTTTGTAACAATTCTTTTCATGTTGTAAGTTTTTTTTAATTTCTTTACATAACAAACAAACCGCCAAACAACACCAATTCCATAAAATAGGTAATATTCAATTTCCAAAACACTCGTGAATTACATTTGTTTTTCAGGCATTAAAACCGCATGGTTGCCAACCGGATTGGAGAATTGTGTATGGTAGGTTGCAGTGGAAGCCTTTTATAGAATACCGTGTTAATGCTGGGGAACCGAACCCAAGTCATAATTGACGTTCTATCAAGAACGGATGTAATAAACGTTTTCAAAGCAGCTAGTAGACTGCTTACTGTTGCATTTTCTTTTACACTCTCGTTAACCGACAACAATATAAGGATATCTCATAAATGTTTCTTATATACGATACTTGAACTTTCGCCACTTGGAAAGTTTCGAATCTGGGATACTTTTGGGCGCTGGTATCAACACGTGACACCAGCGAATGTTGCAATAGTTTTAGAAAGTATTTATAGCTTGCCCAGTCGTAATGGATACTAAAAACTAGAAGAATGTGGCGTACAACCGAAGAATATGGAAGTAGAACACGCTTAATTCCATCAAAGATGATAAAAGTTACTGTAAAAGAAGAACAACATGAATTTTTAGGACGCTGGAATGTAAAATGCAACTACTAAATGTAAAAGATGATGCGTCTAATATACCACAAAATGTAAATTGGTTAAGTATAGAGATTTATCATTGTATTATTTTACAAAAATTAGCTGAAGTTTGAGACTGAGGTTCTTAAAGGATGGTAATTTACAATAAGTTAAAAAACTTTTACTAAGTTAGTATCTCCTATAAAAAAAATCTTTGGTTACCGTTCCCCGGTACCCTAGACACGGTATTAAACATAACCCCACTTTCGGGACTTCTAAATTTGGGGTTTGGGAGGAAATGTAAACAACAACCGCACAGAAATACCAATGAAAATACCAAATTTTATCAAAAGTTTAATCGTGGGAGTACCAGTCGGTGTGACATTCCTAGATCTAGTTGGATATGTAGCTCGGGTTGATGGTATTTCCATGCAACCAGCCCTCAACCCCGACCACACCACTACAGATTACGTATTCTTAAACCGGTGGGCTGCTCGCTCACAAGACATCAAGCGAGGCGAAATCATTTCGTTAGTGTCTCCCAAAGATCCAGATCAGAAAATTATTAAGCGTGTTGTAGGACTTCAAGGTAAGCGTTCATAATGTGTACACAGTCAACTAATAATGTGTTTTTAGGTGATACCGTGGTTACTTTGGGTTATAAAAGGGATATAGTGAAGGTACCAGAAGGGCATTGTTGGGTGGAGGGTGATCATACGGGACATTCTATGGACTCTAACAATTTTGGGCCAGTTTCTTTAGGTCTTGTTACAGCCAAAGCTTCCTGTATTGTGTGGCCGCCATCACGGTGGCAGAGCATAAAGTCGTTTTTACCTGAGTCTCGTGTACCTGTAAATCTTGATTTTGCTTCTATATAACCTTTTTAAAGTTAATTTTAAGGTTAAATTAAAAATATAAACTTGATAAGACTTATATTTGTGTTCATTTAAAATTTAATAATGAGGGCAATTTCATTGGTTAACCGTCTGGAGTTTGATTTCACAGGCAACGTTTTGCGCAAAGGTTTAACTTTGGGCGATATCGACAATGACGGGAATAACGAGCTCATCATTGGTGGGGAAAACGGGGAAGTGGCCATTTTCAAGGTAAGTGTGTACAGTTTGCTAGGTCTAGTCTTGAATAATAGGAATTTTAGGGAACTGAGAAATGGCAAACCCTGACCGGCCTAAATTATATCAGCTGTGTTGCGGTGGGCGACATATTTAATGAGAATAAGAATAGTCTTGTAATTGTAACCAACGATGGGTGGTGCTACATTTATAATTGTGTGTCGGAGCCTGTTTCCGTGTCTGACACATCGGATACACAAGCAGAAGAAAAGGCAGATGAGGGGGTGGAACAGGTAGGATCTAAAATGTATACAAATATGTTTTATTTTGTGATTATTTGAAGGTCGACGGTGGGGTCTTCTCTAGTGAAAGCATGGAAAGTGAGAAAAGCACAAGCAGTGATTCTGGTGCCAACAGTTCTGTGGAGAAAGAGAAGGTGGTCTTGAAACGGGTCCACAAACAGAGAATTCCAGCGAATTCAAAGGTTTGTAGAATCCTAAAAATGGCATAGGAACCCCATGGTATGTAAATCGAATTCTAGTACAAAAACAAAATACTGTTGTACTAAAAATTTAACAAACTTCCAAAATATTAAACAAAATATATCTTACTACTCTTTTTCTCTCATAAAGTATTCACTTTTTGGTTTTAATTTTTGTTTTACCTACTTCTACTTCTGAAAAAAACAAATTTTTAGTAACTTTCTAAGTGTGCCTTCAATTCCAAGTTGCAACATTTTGCATCTCTTTTGCACCTTTTTTAACATTACGTGCAGAATATTTGCTGCATTATATGTTTTCTTAAGGTTCTACAATCTACTTTTTGCAAAAACTCTTCTACATCTTTCGTAAATGTGGAATGTTAGGCTCCCTTTTTTCACCATATTAGTTGTCATTCTTTCTGTTATTCTATCTTTCATCCAATTTTTCAATTATCTCTAATTGTTGTGTTGTATGCAATCAAATGTTACCCACAAAGTAATTACATACACTGATTATTAAGCATAGTTTCATAAACACTTTCACACGAAATAGACTTAAGCAAAAAGTTATTGCACGCAAGATGCCTCAATCACTACGGGTTTCGTCTCAGACTTCTTTTCAACAACAAAAAAACATGACAGTGCTCGAAAACCAGTGTTGCCACCTCTTGCACACTGTTGCAATGTCAACTTACAATTTAAAGTTTACACATTTTTCATTAATAACATCAGGCGTCTTAAGCAACATTCTCCCACCTGAGACCTACGTAATTGAAAAAGCTAGGGTCTCACATAAATTAAGAGACGTGATGCTTAACATTCTTAAGCTATTCACTGTTTAAACCTAATTAGCACTATTAACTTTCGCCCGAAACGCGACACTAACACAAACTGGTTTGGTTTTACCAATCACTGGATCTGGTGTTGAAATCACAGCTGAAGTTGGAACTGCGGCTGGTGTTTGAACTGGAGCCTCCACCTTGGATGCAGCTTCCCCTGGACCGCTGCTGTTGGCACCTCCTGGCTTTCCAACGGGTAGATGCGCTGTATTGGACGCAGCATTTGCCCATCATGTGTTTGGACTCGCACTAACCGCACTTTATTGTCCTTGCCCGTTAACAATTCAACTACTCTTCCCAGCGGCCACTCTAGTCTTTTACTGTTATCGTTGCCTATCAACACGATTTCATTCACGGCCACACTACCCGATGTTTTCTTGTTAACTACCTGACGTAACTGTCCCGAATATTCAACCCGAAATCTATTCCTTAAAACTTCACGTAACCTCTGTAGATACCGGAAACGTTTATTTAACGCGAGAGTGTGCTAAGTCACAATCGGGTACGCCACTTTCGTGAAGTTTCGCGTAAAAACATCGCGGGTGTTAATGGATCTAAATCTTCTGGTTCATTAGACATGTATGTCAATGGACGCGAATTAATTACCGACTCGCAATCACATAAAACGGTGTATAATTCTTCGCCGTTGAGCCTTGCACGTCCTAAAACTCTTCGTAGTAGTTGCTTCTATTTCTATTCTATTTCTAAATTGACAGGGCCTAGATGTGCAGCACTCAGACCTTTTGATCCATTGTGCATCCTGTCTGTTGCGTCCCTCATTAGAGCAGATCCGACCTTTTGATGAAGGCCAGGATCTGTCTCAGTGAGGCTCTTCGAATGTCCTCAGGTTCTGGAAACCAGACCCCAAAGACCCTGAATCTGAGAGTGGCAAGCGCTGCTCACCGACAGAGTACATGAATGGAGGTTTCTTCTTGTTTTACACTTCCAACAGAGGGCATCGTTTCTGATTCCCAATGTGGTTAGGTGTTTGTTCAGATGGCCATGGCCTGTTAAGAGGCCTACTATGGCCTTGATGTCTTTCCTCCACAGATTTAGTAGGAAGTCTGTTTGCTTTTGGGCTGGTCCTTCTATGAGAAGTCTCGTTTGCCTAAACGGTTGTTGTTTCCACCTTCGGACATGCTGATTTCTCAGTCTGTCTGTATAGTGGCATTAATCGAGCTTTGTGGTACGCCCACTGCTGGTTCGGGTCCCCAGAGGTGCTCCAAGGAGCCCATCCTGGCCAGCCGATCAGCGTGTTCGTTACCCTCAAACCCACTGTGTCCCGGTATCCAACACAGCATCAATGTAACGTTACGCTGCACCATCGCCTGTAGTTTTTCCCAGCATTCTAATACCAGCCGCGAGGTTTTCTTAGGATTGCTGAGCGATTTAAGAGCCGCTTGGCTGTCTGAGTATATCGTGATGGGCAAATTTTGGTATGCCATACGAGTACATTCATCAGCGCATTCGAAGATAGCTACAACTTCCGCCTGAAACACTGACGTGTGAGCCCCAATGGTGTAGATAGTTCTACTCTTGGGGACTGTCCAAATATGCCTGCTCCAGTTCCGCCCGCCATTTTGGATCCATCCCGTAAACCAGATTAGTCCCGTATTGGCAAGTAGATCCTGGGAATTTTCTGCCCATTCCTCTTTGGTGGGAATGTTGATTTCGAAGTTTCTGTGGAACGTATACCTTGGTACCATGCGGTCTACCCCCATGCAGCAGATCTCTGGTGCACTGGGTAGTATCCCGCAATGCCCCATGTTATAGCCCACGTCCTTCCATAAGTTTAATTGCTTTACTCTCCAGGCCGCTAGCAGTGCCTCTGACTTCACTGCCATTGGCAGTGCTGGGAGCCCTATTAGCGCCTCGAGAGCAGCTGTTGGTGTTGTTCTTAGTGCACCCGTAATGCCCACACAGGCCAAACGCTGCACTCGATTGAGGATTGTTCCCAGTCTTTGTGTATCTGCGCCTTTCCACCAGATAAGCGCTGCATACGTGATGATGGGTCTTACCATGGTTATGTACATCCAGTGTACTACCTTTGGTTTGAACCCCCAAGTTGTGCCAAAGGCACGACTGCAAATCCAAAAGGTTACAGTTGCCTTCCTTGCTCTTTCCTCTACATGGTGTCTCCAAGTAAGTCTCTGGTCAAGTATGACGCCCAGATATTTTACTTTGAAGTCCCAGGTTAGGGTAGTGTTGTATAAGGTAAGGGCCCTTTCTTGAAGGTTCCTTCTTTTGGTAAAGAGCACTGCTTTGATCTTCGTTGGGTTGACCGTCAGCGAATGCTCTCTGCACCAGCGTTCTACGGTATTCAGCCCATGTTGAGCAATCTCTAGGACTGTCCCGTGGAATCTCCCAGTGGCCAAGATTACTACATCATCCGCGTAACCTTGAGTATAAAGACATTGATTGTTTAGGTCAATGATCAAGCTATTTACTACCAAGTTCCACAGCAGGGGAGAGAGTGCTCCCCCCCTGCGGCACCCTCTGGTAGCATAGGCTGTCTTACTTCCATCGAGGATGGTGACCTTGATGGTTCGCGACTGGAGCAGGTTTTTGATCCACTTTATGATCGTGTTGTCAAACCCCCTTTCCGTTGCCGCAGCGCATATCGAGTTGTAGGAGGCATTGTCAAACGCCCCCTCTATGTCTAAAATGATTCCGAGGGCTGTCTCTTTGTGGAGCAGCGCCTTCTCAATCCTGTACACTAGATCATGAAGTGCTGTTTCCACAGATTTTCCTGGTTGATATGCATGTTGGTTCGGATGCAGCGGGTTGTTTACCAGCATTCCGTCCCTTAAGTGTCTGTCTACCGGCTTTTCTAATCCTTTCAATAGAAATGATGTTAAGCTGATGGGTCTGAAGGCTTTTGGCTCTGCGTACGAGACGCGCGCCGGTTTTGGTAAGAATACTATCTTGGATACCCTCCAGGCCATTGGAATGTAGCCTAGAGCCAAGCTAGCTCTGTATAATTTGCAGAGAGTATCGATGAGGGACTCCAGCCCTTCACTGAGAAGTGCCGGAAAGATTCCATCGTCCCCAGTTGCTTTGAAGGGAGCAAAACAATTGATCGCCCACTTCACTTTTTCATGTGTGACTATTGAGTTGGCCTTATGCCAGTACCCACGGGTTATATGAGTGATATTGTTCCCACTCTGTTGTATGTTGGGTGTTGCTGATGCCCCAGGAAAGTGGGTCACTAGTAACAAGCTTAAAGCTTCCTGTTCAGATGATGTATAGTCACCCGACGGCTGTTTAAGCGGCCCCATTTTGCATTGGGGGTCCCGTGCTAAGGCCTTGTGTAGTCTTGCTGCTTCGGGTAGGGATTGAATCCCTTCGCAGAACGACTTTCATGACTCTTTTCCTCTGCCGTATGACTGTTTTGTATCGTCTCTGAGAAAGTTTGTAGTTTTCCCAGTCCCTTTCATTCTCGGTTCTCTTGGCCTTATTCAAGAGACGTCTTGTTTCTTTACGATGGCGATCTAGGATAGTGTCCCACCAAGGAACATTCTTCCCTGACCTTGCCACCACTAGGGGGCAATTCCCTTCGTAAGATCTTATTACAGCTTGTTGTAACAAATCTGCAACTATATCAACATCTACTGTATCAGCCACCTTTCCAGGTACAGTCCCCATGCGAGCCCTGAGGGAGTAGAGAGAGAGAGTAGTTGCTTCAGTATACCTACTAATCGCTCCCATCAGGGAACTGACGGTGGACTAAAACGCCAACATATTCGTTGTTCGATGCTATACTTCTTTATCTCTTCCCAATCTAACTGCCGAAATATGTTCTCTGTGCCCACAAAATTCTTGCCATTGTCCGAATAAATATCGCGTGGTATTCCGCGTCGTGCCACAAATCTTCTGAGTGCTTTTATAAAACCAGTAGTGGATAAGGATGTTACTACTTCCAAGTATAATGGACTCGCAAAATCTACACCTGTTACCACAAAACAAACTGCCTCTCTAATGCGATCGATGGGCAAGGCGGGCGTAGTTGCTTCAAGTTTCTTTGCGGTATACCTCTTGTATTTCACGCACGTTGTGATAACTGACCGTATTATGCGACGTCCTCCTAGGATCCAGTATCTTTCACGTAGTATGCTTTGTAGCCCCTGTATACCTACGTGACTGGAGTTCACGTGTGTATCGTAAGTTAGTCTTCTTACCACAGGATGTTGTCCGGGTAAGACGTACTGATAGCGAAACGTTTGTACATCAATCCTCGTCTCTAGTCTCAGTATACCTTCTTCATCTCGCAGAACGTTCAGTGTAGCTAACCTGTTGTCTTTTTCGAAAAATGATTCCTGGTGAATTACCCAAATCAATTTCTTTTCTGCGTGGCTTGTCTTTTCTACGCTTACTTCGCCACTGTTCTTGTTCTTATCTTTGCGATTATACATAAAACGGTATATCCATGCAGTCAGTCGCAAATTGCTGCTGTATTTCGAGAAATATTCATACAGAGTACTAAACTTATTCGTGTTCAACATAGAGACGACTTTCTTTTCCTTCTCCTTGTTGATTTCTTCCTGATCGTATTCCGATTGCCTTTGAAAACATTTGCTTGTATCTTTATACAACCAGACAGAACCCTCCCACCATTTTAAATCAGCCAGCTGTTTGGGAGATCAGCGGGATTTTGTTCTTCTGAAAGATGTCTCCAGTTGTCGATAATAGTTTAGGATCTGATTTCCTGCACTCTGTTCCCGACGAAAATAGCCCATTCTTCAGTTTGTCGAATCTAGCTGAGGACAGTAGTGGAATCTAACCAATAAATGTTAGGCATTTTATTATCCAATGCTTCCTGTATCTGTGATCGCAGCCGGGCACCAATACAAGCGGCGATCCTATCTTGGTATCACAATCCTTTTTATCTTGTCTTGCCTTGAAGTAAAGGAACACTAACGGTGCCCTTCTCTTCTACTCTCAAATAAACCACAGCAGTGTACGCGACTTTACTTGCATCACAAAATACGTGTAGCGCAACATCTGTGTTTTATTCAGGTCTATATTTATCCAACGTGGAAGCTCGATTTTTGAAAGGAAAGGTAGTTTGGTTTTCCACTTCTCAAATATCTTCTTGGTTTCTTCTTTCACTTCCACATCCCTATCAATTTTTTCTTCCCGCATTCCTTGTAATAAAATCTTGGGACAGAGCAGAGTGTTGCGAGACTGGTGAACCCAATTGGAACAAATATTCGTTGGGCAAAAGAGAATATGGTTCTCTTCATCATCATTACTTCAACCTCTTCTTCCGGAGCACAGTTAATAGCAAGCGTGTCAGTTGTTTTGTTGCAACTCAGTCCTAGGATTGGTACGATTGTTGTATTTTCTTGTATACTTCCACCCTCTCAGTTCAAACTTTGCTTCCGCCATTACTTCGGTCGCTTCAGCAATGAAGATTTCCAATTCGCTGCTATGTGTCAGGCTGGTGATACAGTTGTCTATTAAAAATGTTTCCGTAATGTTTCAATTGTTTTCTTAGATAGTGGCTACTGTTTTCTTCTTCGCATTTTTCTAAGCACCTTTTCAAATGGTGTTCTATTGTTGCACCCAACAGGAATGGACTGGCATTAACTCCGAACACAACTCTTTTGTGGCGGAAAATCTGTCTTTTGGGAATCTGTAGAAACGCCCTCTTGATATCAGACGTGATGCAATTTCATCTCTTCTAAACCGTAATAGAAGAGTAGATATCTGTTCAATCAAATTGGACCCTTTCACCAAGCAATCGTTCAGAGATGGCTTACCCTTACCCTTTTCCCTTGCCGACGCATCAAAGACTGGACGTATCTTTGTCGTGGCACTGGATTCTTTTATCACCAGGCGGCGTGGTAAATAGTGGGCTGGTCTGTCAAATTGTTCCATCGGGACTTCTTCTATGACATCTTCTTTTAACCATTCAGAAAAGACTTTATCATATGCTTTCCGATAGTTTGATTTCTGCAATTTATTCTTCCGAAGATACCTGTCTTTTCTTAGCCAGCGCTTAATTAGATGGTAATGGGGGATGATCCTCCAACCAGGGTAATTTGGCCTCGTATCTCCCGTTTTCTGTGACAGCAACGGTTTCTTCGAATAATTGTTTCGCTGCCATTTCAAGTTCAGCTTTGGATTTCCAAAACATCCAATTGTCATAAAGCAGCAATCGAAGCATCCTTATTCAACATATTCGTCACTGTCATTGTAGTACTCGATGATTTACTTTTGCCGGATACTTTTCCCATTAAGACACATCCTAGCAATGTTCCTGTTGTTACCAAGCCACAATCAAGAACTTGTCTTTTTCCTGTGAGGATCTTCCCTGCTATATCTGCGCCTATCAATACCGCGATTGGCAGGCGTCCTCTTGTGTTGGTCAAGTTGATGTTGGTATCTTTTAGTTCGTTTGTCGATACATCAGTGTAGACTGACGGAATATCGTTACAAATGATAGGCTGGTCCCAGCTTCGAATCTGCATGCATATTTGCAATCCAAACTCACCAATCTCACATCGTAGCACGCGTGTTCTTGCTCCGCCGAATAACGCATGAGCTATTGTCTCTATTCGCTTAGGTTTGTAGTTTAGTTCGTCAGCAATGTGTTTTAGGACGTAAGAGCGTTGCGAGCCCGTGTCGATAATTGCCCGTATTTCCCTTTCTCCACTTTCGCTTCGAATTTTAACAATTAGAGTTTGTAAAAATACGCCACTGTCGGTATGATTTGCCAAACCCGCTTCTGTTGGAAGGTCTTTAGAGATTTCCGTTAGCTTACTCGTAATATCTTCATTATTCCCTTTAACGGTCAAGGTTGGACATAACAGGCTAAGATGTTGTCCTCCACAAATTAAATACTGAAGTCGTTCGCGGCACTGCCTACTGGAATGTCCATTCTTCGCACACCTAAAGCATGCACGTTGTTTTTTGAGCGTATTCTTCTTTTCTTCGTAAGTAAACTTTTGGGCTTTGATGCACTTTTCCGTGGTATGGATTCCTTCGCAAAATCAACATTTTACTGAAACATTGTGATTGATTAATCCTGCCGCCGTTGGAATGCTTTGGTCTACAATCTTAGGCTTGTTTCTCTTCTGCTTACTGTCATTAGCATCTAGACTGAAACCCTCCACCGCAAGCGAGATTCGTTCTGCACCCTCTACTTCGGTCTTCAGGAAACCAATAAGTCGCTCCAGTCGATTTGTTGAAGGAGCCTCCTCTGCCTCTGACTTGTCAAAAAATTCAGCGGACATCTGCCACACGCGCAAGAGCTCTTCTGGTAGACATGATTCCACCACAGGGTACAGCATAGCAGAGCAAGTACCTGTGTTTACGCCTAGAGTCTCCAATTGCGTTTTTATTTTGTCATACAATGTAGAAATACCGCATTTGGACCGATTTGACATAGCATTATTCAAAATTAACTTAAGAAGGTCTCTTACGTATACCTAGACGAGTAGATCTTCCCTTCCAAACCACGACTTCAAACTATTGATCACCTTTTCATAGTTCTCTCCGGAGGAAGGAAAACTCTCGCCCTTGTGTTGGGAGTAATAGTCGATAATAGGTACTGGAACTTGTCTTCAGATGCGAGATCCGTAGCATCGTGTATTTTCTTGAATAGGCTCCAAAACGGTAACCATTCGCGCACATCTCCCCCAAATTTAATGAGTTCGATTTGTGGTACCTTAAACTTTCGTTGACGTATTACCGAGTTCGAAATGCTCTGAGCAGCTCCACTTACAGAATCAGCGTGTCTTGATAGTATTTCGCTTTTTTCTTAAAATAATTTGTTATAACAAACACGTAACCGCGTAAACTTTTATGTATATTCGTCACGAGCACTTATTTTCGTATTCAGATCGTCTTCACTCACGTTTTCCATCATTGCATTGAACACCGCATCGTCACAATCTTTCAACGCTTCCATTTTTTGTTGGAAAACGTCGTGCAACGCTTCAGCTTCCGAAATGTCAACTCCAGTGACACTTAGAACTTGCGCGAACTGATTTGCTATTCGCGTAAAGGCACTACGAAACGCCGCACGACTGTTCTTCGGTCCTTCCATGGCGAAAACGGTAGCACGTGCAATAATTTGGCATATATAGACTTTACTTCTGTGAAATATATATATATTAAGCATAGTTTCATAAACACTTTCACACAAAATAGACTTAAGCCAAACGTTATTGCACGGAAGATGCCTCAATCACTACGCGTTTCGTCTCAGACTTCTTTTCAGCAACAAAAAAACATAACAGTATTCGAAAACCAGTGTTGCCACATCTTGCGCACTGTTGCAATGTCAACTTACAACTTAAAGTTTACATACTTTTCATTATTAACATCAGGCGTTTTTCGCAACGCTAATAGTTATGCATTTTCGTTACTTCATTGTTCTTCTTCTTCCTCCAATTCTTTTTTTTTTTTTTGTTAACAACTTCACTCCAATTGTTTTCAAAGCATTCTGTGTATAAACTAAACTTATTTCTTGTGAAGGACATATTATTGGCTGATATTGATGGAGATGGGGCCATAGAAATGGTTCTGGGCCTAACAGATCGCGTAGTTAGATCTTACAGATGGGGTATTGTTCCTGAACAAGACCGGCCAGCCAACAATGCAAATCAACCCACTGATGGAAACCAAAACCAACCTTCTGCAGAACATCCAAGTAATTCAACAATTCAGTAAAACCAAGCTAAATAACATTGGGGTGTTCCAGGGCAATTAATAGGTCTTCACAAATGGGAGTGTGCCAAACAAATTGGTTCCGTGTCATTGCACTATGCACTAGACGGAACGCCGTCCTTGTTGGTTGCACAACCCGGCGGAACCTTCATGAGGATAGTTTGCCAATCTGAAGAAGTTATTGCTAAATCGCTAGAGGCTGCTGCAGAACATTCGGATTCTGGAAGGTTGAATGGGTGCTTGTAATTGAATATGTCAATGTTTACAGCTCTACTTGCAGTTCCCAAGGTGATAGCTTGGTAGGTTCAAAAATTGATTACCAATTCCTGGGGATTTCAAGAATGAGGAATCAGAACATATCAACGGAAATCGTGGGTAATTTAAAAACTAAACCTTGCTTTGAGCAAGAGAGCCTGGAGAGTGATAATTCTGAAGTAATTAGCTCTATTAGTTCTCACAGCACTCAGAGTGATGGTAGTTCATCGAAAACCAAAATTAAAGCCAAAGGTAGCCCATATGCCTTGGCAACCCTTGATGGTACAATCATGTTGGTTCAGAATGAAATAATTTTATGGTATGACCGGGTGATTTCTATTTATGGATCAACTTTGTATTGTATTCTTATAGGGCTATAGCAGTGGATCATCAAATATTTGCCCTGACCAAATTAGATGTCACGGGCAATGGTAGTGATGATATTATTGCATGTTCCTGGGATGGCCAGACATACATTTTGGACCAAGACAAAAATTCGGTCAGGTTTCATTTAGACGAGTCCGTACAGGCTTTTGAGTGTGGATATTATAGCCTGACAGGGGATTCCCCACCTGTTAATTGCTTTGTTTATGTAACATTTCGAAATAAGGTTAGTTTATTCAATCTTAGCTTTAGGGTTCATTGATAGTGCAGGATGTGATTCAATGGATTTCGCTACGGATTAGCTTCAGAAAAACAAAACCAAACCAAACTTCCCAAGGAATATTCAAACATATTGTAATATAACAATAATATTTTAATATTCTTCCAGATTTATCTATATTATGATATTCCACTGAAAGTAATGATTTGCAAGAAGTTTGAGCCTGATATTTCGAAATTGAAGGATGTCCTGGTTGAAGAATATGCAGGAGAGATTTTAGACCGAAAATCCAAAAAGCAACTAGTAGAATATCTGCTTTATGGTGTTGAAAGTTGATTGTGATAGCATTACTGAATAGTTGAAAAATAACTTAAATAAATCAATGGGACTGAATATTGTTTTTTTTTTCGAATGATTGGTGTGTACTGCCAAACACCTTATTGTACCTACAATAAAATTTTATCATTACAATGAGTTTTCTTTAATACAAAGATACTGTTAATAATTATTAAAAAGTTTTTAGATTTTCAGGTTGATACTTACATAAATTAATTTTTGAATGGTAGTTTGCGAGGATTATTAGCAAATTTTCTAACTACAGCTTCCACTAATTGTTCCTTGTTTGCGAAAACCCGCTGACCGTGAAAACAAAATCAATAGCGCCTTTCAAATGGTTGGAAAAAACAATTCGCTCTTTTTTAAAACCCCCATGATATCTGGCACTTCTTTTACCTCATTCCACATTTTGAACCACAATTCCCTTTCTCCTTCAATGCCTTCCATATTGTAGACAGTTGCACAAGATGAAGTACTTTCAGTCAATTCCACCAATGAAACATCTCTCATGTTACTCGGATAGAAATGTGTCAATGAAAATGCAGGCGGTTTGTCGGCAGAAAATCTGACTTCTAAAGATGATATGATGGAATCCAAGTAGGGAATTATTAAAGATCTTCTCCAAAATTCGGATAGATTTCCGGCTGAAGAGTTGCTGCTACACATTTGTTGGCCAGCATCGTGAATGGCGGTTATATCAACATTCAAATGCTTACAATATCGCCTGCTCCTTTCAAAACGTCAGCTGTGACGTTCTCCGCATCTTCCCGATGCTGGTTAGCTTTGGCTATGTCAAGTGCCTTCAATTGAAGTGCATTTGCTAGGGGTTCCAGTATAGAGGAATACTTCGCATTTAATACTACTGACACAACAAATGAATATCTGCACGTCGATACGTGCATTTGATATGCATTTTTTCTTGTTACTGCATTACCCTCTTCAGCTAATGTCTCTAATGCTTCAACAATATCGACGAAGTGATCCTTAAAAACATGAATGCTCTTATACCTTAGGAATGTTCGCAATAAGCTTGTGTGGTAAAACGGACTCGCGAAAAAATATGATTATCTCCGTGATAGTTCAAACGCACTTTCGAATTTCTGGGATAACGTTTAACCTTCCTACTACCAACACTTGTTGTGACGTTAACCCTATACAGGGGTGCAAATGCACCCCAACGAATTTTTGGGCTATTTGTACCCCTATAAATAATTAAACCACATTATATTGTTATTTTGTCTACTTATATGTTATTTAACATCAAAAATTATATTACCACTGTTGGATGTTTATGACATAATTCGAATCTCCCGCTAAGAAGTCAGCCATTTTTAAGTTGGCATTCATGTTTGAGGAGAGAGTTTTTGTTTATGTTTATATACTGACATGTAACCGTTGTCAAAAAAGGTTTTGTTTTCGTGCAAGTGTGTGAAATAAATTGTAAAAACCCAAGTTTTGCGTCTTTTCGTTATCATTAGATCCAACATTTGGCGACCGTGACAGGACGAATTGTTTTTTCAGCAATAAAGTCAGTAAGAAATCAATCAATATGAATACGATAAAAAAGGCCAGAACTGCGGTAAGAAGTAGTTATTCTAGAATGGGTACTAATATAGACACTTTATTAGGCGAATCGCAAGTTGATATGCTAGAAGTGAAAGCAGAATTTGACACGTTCGAGAAGAAATATTCAGACTTAAAGAGGTTAGATGAACAAATGTTTACATGTATGTTAGAATCCGGTTGTTCAGAGGGAGATTTAGAGAATGAAATTGACACATGTGTAAAGTATGAAAAGAAATACAATAAAGTAAGAAGGCTAATCGAACATAAAGAAGAAAATTGCCAACGGCGGAAACCCTTGCGTAGATGCTGTTAGTGGTGTATGTTCGGTTGCAGCATCTCAGGTAACACACAGAAAGTACAAACTTCCACAGCTGGAATTGAAAAAGTTTGGAGGTGACATAAAGGATTGGTTACTGTTCTGGACTCAATTTAAACGATTAGACGAAGATGTAACTTTAGAAGACAGTGATAAGTTTCAATATTTATTGCAGTCAACAATACCAGGTTCCAGAGCTAGAGAAATCGTAGAAAGTTTCCCTCCGACGTCGGAGAATTATCCCAAGGCATTGGATAGCTTACGAGCTAGATTTGGTCGAGAAGATTTGTTAGTCGAAGTATATGTGCGCGAACTTTTAGCTTTAGTAATGCAAAATACGATGAAAACATCTGTACTACCATTGTCT
>JABXWE010005827.1:0-45629 GCA_014611495.1 Limonius californicus | reverse complement strand
ATATATATATATATATATATATATATATATATATAAATATATACTTTGTTATAAAATTATTAGTAATAAGATAAGATAAATAAATTTATTAAATCAAATTTAAAGTTGAATAGGATTGAATAGCTTGCATTCCGCAATCATATTTTTATTAATGTATTTATTTTTATAAATTATGGTAAGTTGGGCGCCAGGTGTCAATTTTTTAGAGATTTGTCGCCAAATATTAGCTGAAATGCCACGGTCTAACTGTCGAACATAAATACTCTGTTTCAGAAGTCGGTTCTATCACGCTTTACGATTGTATAAGAAAATGGACATTTCATACTATTTTCCAGTACGCAGCTGACTTCAGGCGGAATATTTAACACGTCAGTCACATGCCGTTCTTTAACCTAAAATGCCTATAAAGCTCTATGTAAAATTCGAACAGATTTAAATATTATTTTCTGGTGTTTTCCGTAGTTCTCAGGTACACTCGTGCTTGTTGCTAAGTAATAATAATTAGTATACCTTTCTGAAGCAATCTCTACATCAAAATGTAATTTTTTTCCTAGGATCGTCCTTGACCTCAAATTTTACTTCCTCTGCGCCGTGATCCAAATCAACGAACTTCAAACAGGACTCACTTATTTCAATATTAACTTGTAAGTTTAACTAACTTACTATTTTACTAATGTCTAACACAAGCTAAAATTCCCAAAAACTGGAATATCGCTATCGTGATATTACTGCACAAAAAAGGTGACAAAGCAAACTTGGAGAACTACCGGCCGATTTCTCTTTTATCACAGATATACAAGTTATTCACGAAAATACTTACAAATAGAATTACAACAAAACTGGACCAATATCAGCCAGTAACACAAGCCGGATTTAGAAAACAATATAGCACATGTGACCACCTTTTGACAATAAGAGTCCTAACAGAAAAAGCAATAGAATATAATTTGAACAATGACATATCATTTATTGGCTTCCAGAAGGCGTTCGATACTCTGGAACACTGGGCAATAATGAAATCACTGGCGAATGCAAGAATCGATAGCCGGTATATTCAAATCATTGAAGATATATACAAAAACGCCAATTCTATTATACAACTCAACAGTAACACAAAACCTATCAAACTGATCGAGGCATAAGACAAGGTGATGCTCTGTCACCAAAATTGTTTACTTTAGCCCTTGAAGATATATTCAAACAATTCGATTGGCAAGATAAAGGAATACTAATAAATGGCAAACGACTAGATCCACCATTAGAAATCAACACATAGAAAATATATCAAACTATGTCTACCTAGGTCACACAATATCACTAGGAGAGAAAATCAGACATTGGAGATAAACCGTCGAAAAAGGCTAGTATGGGCAGCTTTTAGCAAACTAAGCAGTACCCTAACGAACAAGAACATCCCAATGTATCTCCGAATCCGTCTATTTGAACAATGTCTCGTGCCGGTATTGACGTATGGCACTCAAACCTAGACAATTACCAAAAAATCAATGGAAATGCTCCAAACAACGCAAAGAGCTATGGAAAGGCGGATGACTGGAATCTCTCTAATACAACGAAAGAGGAACGAATATATAAGAGGCATAACCAAAATAAGAGATGTGAGTGAAACAATAGCTGAACTCAAGTGGAACTTTGCGGGTCATGTGGCCAGATGTCAGGATGAAAGACGGACAAAAATAATACTGCAATACCAAGGAAAAAGATCCAGAGGACGACCACCAAAGCGCTGGACAGACGATATAAAACTTATAGCGGGTTTATCATGGACGAGGGAGGCACAGAACCGAGACAATTGGAAACAAATGAGGGAGACCTATATCCAAAAATGGACCGAATGAGGGCCTTAAAAAAAAGGTGAGTATATTTCGTATTTTATGTTGCATATAATGTTTTGAAATTAAAATAAAACAATAACGCAAATGGTTGTTTTTACTAGAGACATACATATAACCACCAAATAACAAACATTGGCAAACATAACATATTAATATTATTTGAAAATAAATAAAATAATTTGCATTGAACTTTATCGGTAATTTGATCACAGGCTAATCGTGGTAAGTTTATTTTCGTTATTCAAGTATTTGCGAGGTGTTTTCAAATTTAAATAGCGATGTTTAACTTAGAACCTCATCTAACGACAATTCCAAAAATTATATTATTTAAAGTTTGACCGTGACACCTGTTAACATATCCATGGCAATTGTTTCACTATAATATTATTTTGACGGCTACACTTAGGATGTCTGAAAGTTATGTTTATTCTAGCGTGGTAAAGCGCGTAATATTCAAATTTCTTACGAAGGAAGGCGTAAAGTCGCTTAAAACTTTTACAAGCTGCGTGTACAATAAGGCGATCAATGACTTTCTAAATCGGGTGTTTGAGTGGTCGAAATCTTTTAAGAGACGGGAGAACTCTTGTAGAAAAAGAGCCTCAGGTACGACGAGCTGTAATTTTGGTTAATCATGAAAATGAAGAAAAAGTTAATGCCCTTATTCAGCAAGACAGACGGGCAACAATTCGTCAAATTTTAAAATTTTCAAATTAGTGTCGGAAGGGTTGAAGACATAATAAAAAACAAACTAAAGTATCTAAGGTGAGTGACAGGTGGATTTAGCGCTTGTTGGCCAAAGGACAGAAGTTGAATCATTAACAAATTGTTTCTTCTTTACTGCAGCGATATGAGAGAGGAAGGAGTATTTTTTGACTCAATTGTGACAAGTGATGAAACGTGGGTACATTATATTATTCCAGAATTAAAACATGCAAGCATGCAGGTGTCACACCACATCTCCAAAGCCAAAGAAAGCAAACACTGTATTGTCCGGTGGTAAAGTGATGGCAACATTGTTTGGGGTCCTCAAGGGGTGCTCTTTATTTATTTCCTTACAGAATGTCTCCTACAATAAATGCAGACTATCATTTGACACTTTTGCGCGATAAAGTTAAGTAGGCAATCAGGAACAAACGGAAGAGGAGACAAAGTTCCGTTTGCTTTCTCCAAACCCTCATAGCACTGTAAGAACAATTCAGACCATAAAGAAACTTCAGAAGAGCCTTCTTCCACATGCTACATACAGTCCTCATCTTATTCTGTAGGATTTTATTTGTTTAGCCCACTAAGGGCCGGCCTTTCAATATTTCGATCAAAGTCTCCGACAGTTGTCAGGCGAGAGAGACTAACCCCTAGGATAAATCTATCGAACAGCGTTGTTGTGTCTTTCAATACAACTTATCCTGTTGGTTAGGTATCGGCCAAATTCTTACTGGTTAACTATCACTGGGTCTAAAGAATGTGTGGTAAGTTCCGTGCAATAATGTGCGGAAAAGAAAGCATTGTCTTAAAATCAGCGAGTTAAACAAAGATACCTACAGTCTACCTACTAAACGCAGCGGGGCTGTAACCCACGTCACTCAACATCACTTGCCGTAGTTGGTAGTAAAATATGGGATTTAAATTTGCAGTTGCATGTGTAAGCCTTACAATTATTTATTCTGCAGTAGCTTTACTAACGCTACTAATTCCACCTGCAATAATATAATATAATGCACTTGCATAAAATCGCAAAGTTACATCAAACAACTGCTCCATGGGTATTACACAATGGTTTATTAAATATAAACAGTTTCGTCTACATAACTATACAGTACTGTATTATTTGGTGTAACTTATTTGAATTTCTTCCAATAGTGTTTGAACAGCGGTTTTCTTTAATTTTAATCTTCGGAAAAATTAATATCATCCGAAAAATCAAAATGATTACGACGATAAGTCTTCGGTTTGGATCTAAATAGCTAACAATTTCCGCTACTTCAATTTGTAAAATGTATTTATTTGTTAGTTACTATACCAGAAAGATTGTATAAGTTTTATAAAAACTTTATTTGCATTTACATCCGCTCGAAATATTTCGTATCACCTCGTACACACTCGTAGCTGCCTTAGCCTGCCGATATGGTACTGTAGGATGCTTCTACTAACCGATAAGTTTAATCCTATGGAGTATGTAAACTAACCTCTGACGTAAACTATCGGACGATTGAAAGACAGAAAACACCGTAACAAGGAGAATAAATTAGACTGTTAGCTTGTCTAGAACTTTACCGGAACATTCAAAGAATTTTTATAGTCGGGAAAATATTTCAGTCAAATATCGAAGTTATCAAAGCTGTTCAAGAGTGGATACGTGTGCAACACAAAGGCTTCTTGCAGGGAGGTATTAGAAACCTTCCAGATTGGTGCGCAAGTGCATCGTAGGCGGGAGCTACATGACAAAATAATATAGTTCTTGCAGTTGTAATATTATAATACCCATTTTTATAAATAAATTCCTGTTTAAATTTGACACTCCTTGTAATTTGAATATACTACCTGCGCTATTTTAAAATTTATCCTTTTCATTTTTATAATCACTTGCGATCTCAATGGCTTTCTTCTAGAGTCCGTTTCTGAACATAGTCCGTCTTCATATTTTCCCATATTATTCTATTTTGTGCTGTTTTGTCCAGTTGAATCCCGCTGTCATTTTTAGGTCATTTGTCCAGCGTGATGATGGTCGATACTTCCCCGTTTTCCAGTATATGGTCTCCAGTGTAAGATCCCACTAGTCTATCTTCCATCTTTACATCTAGCTACATGGCCAGCGTAGTTCCGTTTAAGTGCAGTAATGGTTTCAATTATGCTTTTGATCTTAGTAGTTTTTCTAATCCATACATTGCCTTTCCTGTCTTTTAAGGATATTCCGATCACCTGCACTACTCTTTGTGTTACAACTATTATTTTCTTCATTGATTGTTTGGTGACGGTCCATGTTTGGAATTCGTATGTTACCACGGACAGAATGCACTGTTCAAATAATCATGATTATTTAATAATGATTTATTCTTAGAGAGTTGTTTTTATTCCTTAGGATGTGTTCTAGACTACCAAATGCCATTCATGCCAGTCTTCCTCTTCTTCTATATATTTCGGTGGTCTGATTTTCCCTGTTTAGCTTGATTTGGTGGCAAAGATATATGTAGTCGTCAACATTTTCTATTTGTGTGTTTTTGATGTTTATCTGAGAGTCTGTCACGCACATTGTTTTTGTATTTGCTAAATTCATTTTTAACCCCATTTTACCCGCTTCTTTGTCCAATTCTTCTATCATTTGTATCAGGTCTTCTGAATTTTCGGCTTTAATAAGAACATATAAAATTAAATAAATAAATTATTTAGTCGGCTGCCATTGATTAATATGCCCATGTCATGCCATTGTAGAAGTTTGAAAATTTCTTCTAGGGTAGTGTTAAACAGTTTAAACGATATAGTGTCGCCCTGTCGAATGTTAATCTGAATTGTATTCTGATGTAGTTGGATTACCAATGATGCTTTTTCATATATATATACATTCTATTATTTGGATGTATCGGTGGTCGATTCGGGAATTTTCCAATTCATTGAGAATTGACCGTGTTCCACGCAGTCAGTGCCCTGTAGAAGTCCACGAAAGCCATACAAATCTTCTAATTATATTCAACAGATTTGCTATGCTATAGTCATTTCTAAACGCAGCCTGTTCTACCGGTTGACATTCGTGTCACTTTTCGTCACCCTGTTGGCTTTTATCTTTGTAAAAACTATATAAATCTGCGATAAGAGGCTAATAGGCCTATAGTTTTCTAGACTTTTGGATCTCCTTTTCGGATATGACAAGGACATTGTTCCATGCATCTGGCATCTTTTCTTCTTTTCAAGCATTCATTACATAAATCAGACAACCCGTTCATTACTTCGTCTCCTCCTTCCTTTAAAATTTGTATACATCTAAATATTTACACTGGTGGAACCACTTATTTGAAGGCTCTGTAAGAACACCAAATGACAAATGCCGTGACTACGATAGAACATGCTATCGCCTCAGTGCTAATTTTGGTGTAATTTCTCATATTTAGGTATTTGTTTATTAAAATTCCTGGCAATTCAATCAGCTAAATATACGAAACCATTCCGCTTTGTTTCAGGCATTAATTGAATTTTTGCTTGACTAGACGATGCAATTGATGAGATGTTTACCACATCTGTAATGTCCGACTAACTTCCAATATGTTTAGTCAATTCATAATTCATATTTCCTTCCTAATCATCCACATTTCAGCTGCGACGTTAGTAAAACTTTCGTTAATACCTAGTTCTAATTCTATATATAGCTGTTAATGCTGATGGGTGATCGTGAAGTCTGCCTCTTGCTCCAATTTAAGAGAAATCATTTTCTAAGTATTCTTGATTTACACAGTGTGTTAATATGTATTAGGCATTGTAAGTCACTTGCATGTCCACAAAGAGAATTGATGCATAACAAAACACTTTCGTACATTTAGCGACATCACCATGATGAAAGCGCATTTTATTATCCATGCCGCCGGGAAAATCTAGTTACTATGGTAACTGCAGATTTTATACATCTTCCAGGAATTTGAGTATGCGTTCAGTGTGTAGACCTTACCGCTACATACACCTCATATTGAGAAAGATGTATAAACGTTACCCAAACTTTTATTTTGTTTTTCAATGTTCAATCCATAATGTTACTTGGAAGACAAAAGTCGATATGTAGGAATTCTTTAAATCGAACGAAGTATTAACTTTTTCCGTAATTGTTCCTTACATTAGAAAATGCATAATGTTTCGGGGCTGTAACAGCCGCGTGCGACAATAACTCGGTTGCTAATTGCACGTTTTGTCTTGTTTTCTCGGTAACCACATGTTCCCACCTTAATCTATAACAGGAATTAATTTCGGTATTAGAATGAAGCAGCAACTAAAGTGTTCCAAGGTTCTCTATTTATTTTCGATACACCTGTAAAATGTAACCAGCAAACCGAAGGCAATTTCTGGTTAATTTGAATAAACGAAAGCCGTCTGACAAGAAATAAACGTTTTTGTTAGTTACGGGATAGATAAAATGTTATACACATTTGCTTCCAAAGTCTCTGCTTACGTCACTACACATACGATTAGAGTGTAACTATTCTATTTACATTCTTAATTATAATAAATAGTATTTTAGAAATCATTTTTTTTTGCTGTTTCTAATTCAAGTCGTTACCACTATTCGTATAAAGAACATATTTTCATTTCATCAAAATTCAACACAGTTTCTCTTTCAAAATCACTCATACATTTGGCGGCAATGTTTATTATTCTGAACACATCCTGAAATAAACCCCATCGGTGATTAATTTTTTAGAACTACCTTTCTACGGTGAAATCGAAAGCAATGGATACTTTAGAAACGTACGCAAATAAATACAAAGCTTCCTTCGGCTCATCTAGAAGGGATGAAAAAGGTTAAAACGAGAAGCGGGGCAGGCCAAGAAGTTCCTGGAATGCAGAGGGTTAGGAAGGTATAGGACGATGATAAATGTCTGCGAAGGCAGTCTTGCAAAGAGAGCTGTGGTGTCAACTTCCAGTATTCTTTATTCCTTTATTCCGTATGCTGGGGTAAGGTGCGACACCGTCTGATGTGTTTGTTATGGGATTATGGACTGCAACAGCGAACTCAGTAAGAATGTGAAAGAAGACATGATAATTTCCACTTACACAAAAAGGTCGTAGAGGCAACTCGGTTTCGAAAACATAATAATTAGTTACAAATCAAGGTAGTAACTTAATTTCTAATATTGGCAAAAAATTAATCAGATGGAAAGAATATATACAAGAGCTTCTCGTTGAATATTTTAATGATGACCACGGCATAAAAGACGCCATAGTAGGACCATCTGTTGCAAGGAAAGAAGTAGAAAGAAGAAAAGCAAAGAACGGAACGGCAATAAGGCCGGACGAAATACCAACCGAACTATTATAAATTATTTCAAAGCCAAGGTAAAAAGGTCTTAGTGAACCTAATTGATTCGATTTGCGACATAGGAACCATCCCATCAGGCTGGCTGCAGTCAACTTTTATTGTACTATCTTAGAAAGATAAAGTAAAAGAAGGTACCGACCACTGTACAATAAGTCTCATGAGCCACGTGTTAAAGAACTTTCATGTGTTACATAAAAGAATCTACCGCAAAGGGCAAGAAAATATTGGAGACACGTAAGCTGGTCTTCGTAACGGTCTCGGAACAAAAGAAGCTCTATCGGTACATCCAGGTATTGATGCAGAGATGTAGAGATGCAAAAGCAGCATATTTATTTATAGGCTTTATCGATTTCGAAAAGGCTTTTGATAAAGTCCGACACGATAAAAAGCTACAAAGCCTGAGTCAGAGCGGGTGATAGAACGATAGAAGAAATTGAAATACAAAGAGGAGTCAGGCAAGAATGTATTTTCTCGCCACTAACTTTTAACATCTAATCAGAATTGATAGCTACAGAAGCACTAGACGAAATAGAAGAGGGAGTAAAAATAAATGGGATACCACTTAATAATTTGCAATATGCAGATGATATTGCGCTTATGGCTAACACTCCAGAAGGACTACAAATACTTTTTGATCGGCTTATAGAGGCTTCCGGGAGATATTAAAAATAAATACTAAGAAAACTAAGTATATGATAGTTAGCAAAGAACAATCGGACAATCATGGTATTCTCATTAACGGAGTACAATTGCAACGGGCTGACAAATTCAGTACTTGGGATATACCATAAATAGTAACTGGGACCACACACCTCAAATCAGGTGCCGCATTGAAGGAGCTAGAGAGCATGTATGCGTATTAAAGCAGTCTTGGAGTATGGACACTTAATCTGGAACTGTGTATGCGGTTAGTATATTGCTGTGTGTTCACTGCTCTGCTGGCGTGGACACTAACTGTAATAACTTTTAAAAAACTAGAAGCATTTGCACTGTGGGTCTACAGACGTATGTTATACATAAGTTGGACCGCTCGGATACGAAATGACGACGTGATGGCGAGAATGAAGAAAGACAAAGAAATTATTCGAAAGATCAAAATAAGAAAACTATCATACATCAGACACACAAAATGAGACATCCAGGAACATATAACGTCTTATAAATATAATTATACGAGGCAAAATTAATAGCAAACAGGCCCCGGTAGAAGAACTCGTGGCTGAGAAATTTGAGGCAAGAATTTGGACAAACGGCAGAATCAATTTTCAGAGTTGCAACACTAAAATAATGATAGTCAACATGATTGCTAATGTTTGCTAAGCGGATGCGGTACTAGAAGACAGTACTCATTAAACCAAAAAAAAAAAGTTATTACCAATAAATTGTATCATTGACAAAAAACGAACAGTAAAGGTGCTAACAGGTACATAACTGTAACATTTTTCCAAATACAAACGTCTAGGAAGTTGAAATCGGGAGATTCAGATGGCCCTGCAATTAAATTCTCCGTCCTATCCATTTGTCCTTATACGTTGTAGGTATTCTCCAATATTAATTGAAAATGTGCAGGAGCCCCATCATGCATAAATCACAGGTGAATCATATCATTCTGTGGCACGTCTTCCAGTGGTGGGGGTAAGGTGTTATTCAAGAAGTCAAGATATAGTTCACCAGTTAAACGATTTGGTAAAAATACTGACCCATCAGACGGCCTTCCAAAATACCCAGCCAAACATTTAACGGAAATTAGAGCTGAAGTCTTCACTCGACAACAACGTGAGGATTTTTGTCTGCCCAAATATGATGCTGTGATTATTGATACCGTTATTCGTAAAAGTAACTTCCTCGGCAAATAAAATATTGGCAGCAAAATTTGGATTTTCTCAGTATGAATCTACGAAACATCATTTTAAGCAAGCACAATTAGAAGCAGCAAGGGTTGCATCCGGTGGCCATGGTGTGGGATACAATTGTGTACAGTACATAAAAATAATAACTTAAATTTTGTTTTCATGGCAAATTAGAAGCTTACGCCTCTATCTCTGCAACAGTTTCTGGACATATGTTGATTAAAATTCAGACACACCAAGTGTTGTAGGTATTTCCCCTAATGTTTGCGTATTATCTACTTGATATTATACGTGCTTTGCGTGCCCTGGGTCTTATTATTGTTATGTTATGTGGTATAAAATACTGGGTTTATCTATGTAAGTAGGTATTGAAAGAAATGGCGTAGTGAATATAACTAGCTGTGTGAGTAGTTAACGTGTGTAATGTGTTTAACCATTCTTCACATAGGAATCATTCGGAAACTAGTCAACTGGCAATACATGGTCTCGTATAGCGTCTACGTCGGTCATTATTGTTATAAATGTTACATTAATGCCAGGAGGCATCGGCTAACTTTTACGCGGGAGAAAGGTTAATTAATTATACTCTCCCCATTGCATGTTCGAGCTGACAGGGTTCATGCCCCCGCGACTCCTATGAATAACAGAATGTGTGATTGGACATCATCCAGTTGCCGAATTCCCTTTGGAGGATTAGTGCACCAGAAGATATACATAATTATAGTAATGGATTTATAATTACGATTGGCTGCGTCATATGAACTAGCCGGTAGATAAACTTCAGTATCCTGTTCGAATCACAACCGAACTGCCCAATATGTATTGACAGATCAGTAAGTCTGCCTGTCTGTCGTCGCCAATGAGTTCTAGTCTCATCCACTATCTGTTTACCCAAGTACTTCATAAAATAATGAAATGCAGGAATACTACAGTCTTAAATAAATTAAATTTTTACGAATGGTCGACTCTAACAGCCATGAAGGTCAAATCCACAACGTAAATATTGAAGTATGTTATATATAACTTAAAAAGCCCCACTTTAATGAATTTTAAGTTTTTTGTCTGTAAAAAGGATATTCAATTTTTTAGTCTATATTTTTGGAGGGTGGACGAACGAAATTTCAGGTGGGTCAGAGACTAACCTAGGCCCACCTTTAGCTATGTGCCTGGTGGAATATCTTGATAACAACAACTTATACAATATATACTCTCTATTACCGAATAATGTACGTTCAGATCAGTTACCAAGCGATGTAGGCTGTCCCCCTACTTTCTTGCAACGGTGTCGTCTATAAACAGGGGTAAAAGGTAACCGTAGTGGGGATAGAGACCATGATTTTAGTAGAGAAATTTAAGTTTGAGATTTAAATTAAAATTGAAGGAAGAAGAACAGAAAGGTTACGGAAAACTAGGTGAAAGGTACTTCAGCACCAACTCAATATACCTGCCAGCAGTTAAAGAACCATCAGTGAAAATAAGCTCAGTACGAGCATGCTGGCCAAAATCATATCTCCTACAAAACTTGTTCTCTGGGGCATTTTAACTTTACAACATTTTCCATTACTGCGTCTCCAGACCCTTGCCAACCATCGCCAGACCTTAAACAGAATCTCAAGTCATCAATGAAGCCAATTCGCTTCCCATTCTTCTACAACCAAATGAAAGCAGACGAGTTCTAGGATGTCCGAGTTTTAAGTCGGGGTCAATGGCAGGTCTCCTGACTCAACTCAGCTTCACTGAGACGTCTTATAACAGTTCGCTCACTGATATGGACGTTTCTTACATGGTGAAGACGATTTTTCAAGCGTTCACTTAAGCTATGCATAAAAGTAACCTTAGTGATTTCTATAATGCACATTTTAGTTTCGCAGCGAAATGGATTACTTTTAAATAAATTATTTTCTCAAATAATAGTTAATAGCTTTAAACCACAACAAATACTCTGTTACATGACGGCAAGCAATCATAAATTTACAAAAAATATCTTCCCTGGAAATGTTTTTCTAAACTAACATTAGAAATATTACTTCGGCGAATTTATACATTTTACGCACCCTCCCTTACGCACCTTCACCTATCTTCAACCCCAAAATTTAGGTGGTTTTCATCCATTTTCGCGGGAACCAATGCTCGGGATCTAAAAATAAAAACACTACTGTAAATCAAATTCACTGAGCTTTCAAATGGTATGTCTTTTGATAACCCCGGTTATTTAATATTTTTAGGGTGAAAATTCTGTCAATTTTGGGGCTGAAGAAAGGTGAAGGGAAATAGCCATATTACATGCCCCCGTGGGCAAATTAATTTGGCCCGTTCGAGCATCTTTCGAAAAATTGAGGTTTAGGGCCGGTCTTTCAATATTTCGATAAAAGTCTTTGCCAGCGTTTAGTAAACAAATTATAGGTATCTTTGTTCAAATCACTGCTATCAAGATAATGCTTTCTTTTCCGCACAGTATTGTACGGAACTTGCCAAGCATTCTTTAGAATCAGTGGCAGTTAACCAGTAAGAATTTGGCTAATACCTAACCAACAGGATAAGTTGTATTCAAAGATGCAACAATGTTATCGGTTAGATTTATCCTAGGGGTTAGTTTATACCGCCTGCCAACCGTCAGAGACTTTTATCGGAACATTCAAGCTGGCCCTTAGGGTCACAAAACACGTCTGTTTCGAATTCAGTGGGCCACTCTGTATTTTGACATTCAAACAATTATTGCTTTTTAAGTAAACTCGATTTAATTAATATAGTTCTGTGTCATCAAGTGAAAATCGTTCTTTATATTATTTTTTGCGTAGGCGTTATTATTCCAGTGACATTTTTACCCAGCGGTGCTTTTGAGGTGATATTAGCGTATACCGGAAACTGTTGGAGGCGCCTCACAAATAGTAATATTTTACGCAACTTTATCCCCCCCCCCCCCGGAACCGCTTCGCATTACTTCAGGGGGGTGCGGGCGTCCCTTACACACTAAACATTCATGCAAGAGCCCCAGCTGAGACGCGATCGCCCAGCGGATTGAGCATTTCACTGTAGCCTCGAGTGTCAATGCGTTCCCGCACTAGACCGATCGAGCCTATATTATTTCTATCGAATATTTATTAATTTAGGAAACATGTGAATTTGGTATGGAGCAATCATTTTATTTATCAAGTGTCTATTATTTTTATCGAATATTTATTATTTTAAAAACATGTAAATTTTATATCGAGCATTCATTACATTTATCGATCGTCTATTGATTTTATCGAATATTTAGTTTCTTGTCATCCATTTGGATAAATCAACTGGAAAATGTAATATGCATTGGGAATAAAATACAGAGCATTTAATTTGTTCTCTTTAGTTTTCATTACTTGACATTGACTAAAAATATACAAAAAGCGGCATGGGAAGCAACCCCAGAACCTGAAAATAAACGGCATGTAGAAGACTGCTTAAGGAAAAAATTGCGGAAAAAAGTAGAATAAGGAAACGCTGGCAAATAACTAGAACAGATAAAGATAAAAGGGCACTTAGTAAAGCCGCAAATGACCTGAAGAAGTTGGTGCTCCAACTAAAAAACCAAGCAATACAGGATTACCTAGAGAAATTAACAGCCACTGAAATAACTGACTATTCTCTATGGAAAGCGACCAAAAAAATCAAGAGACCCCAATTGGAAATTCCATCTATCAGAGACAAACATGGGCAATGGGCCAGAAACAACAAAGAGAAATCTGTTGTATTTGCCGGACACTTGTTAAGTGTTTTCAAACCTTTTCAAAGTGAATCATCTCCAGAGAAAGAAAAAGAAATAAAGGACTACCTTGAAGCACCACACCAAATGGGCTTACCAATCGAAAAGATTAGACTTCAAGAAGTACAAGTAATTAATTATGAAATTAACCCGAAGAAAGCTCCAGGTTTCGACCTGATTACAGGGAGGATTCTACAAGAATTACCAATAAAAGCACTTGAAGCTATCACCCAAATTTTCAATGCAATTATTACAACTGGCCATTTTCCAAATGAATGGAAGATTGCGCAGATCATAATGCTGCCAAAATCAGGAAACCAGCAGAAGAAGTCTCTTCGTACAGACCGATTAGCTTATTGCCAGTCCTGTCAAAGGTTTTTGCAAAAATATTCCTTAAACGAATAACACCAATTTTGCATAGGGAAAAAATAATTCCAAAACACCAATATGGATTTAGAAACCGCCATGGAACCATTGAACAAATCCACAGGATCGTAAACAAGATAAATAGAGATCTAGAAGGGAACAGATATTCTTCTGCTGCCTTTTTAGATATAGCCCAGGCCTTCGACAAGGTCTGGCATACATGTCTGTGTTTCAAGTTAAAAAAACAGCTGCCACATCACGTATACGAATTGCTGAAATCTTACTTGAGCGAAAAATATTTCCTGGTCAAACATCAGAATGAATATACGCAACTGCAGCCCATCCTATCGGGAGTCCCACAAGGAAGTGTGTTAGGATCTGTATTATATCTGTTATACACAGCTGACCTGCCAACAACAATGGTAACTACAGTGGCAACCTTTGCAGATGACACAGCAATCTTAGTGTCACATCCTAACCCTGTAATGGCATCGAGGATCCTGCAAGTACACTTGGACAAGATTCAACAATGGCTCAAGATATGGAGGATTAAAGCCAACGAAAGCAAATCCGTGCATGTCACATTTACTATTAAAAAAGACAACTGCTCACCAGTAACACTTAATGTACAACCGTTTCAACTTGCTGATAGCGCAAAATATCTCGGCCTACACCTGGACCGAAGATTAAACGGGCGAAAACATATATTCACTAAAAGGAAGCAACTTGGTCTGAAACTAAGAAAGTTATACTGAGAACAAATTAGTGATCTACAAAGCCGCCATAAAGCCAATTTGGACATATGGAATTCAACTTTGGGGAAGAGCAATTCAAATATAGAAATTTTACAACGGTTTCAAAACAAAGTGCTTCGCACAATAGTGAGTGCGACCAGGTACGTGCCAAATATAACGATACAAAGAATTTTATGTGTGCCCTCGGTGAAAGACGAAATACAAAGGTACAGTGCTAAATACGCTGAAAGAGTGAAAGTGCAACCCAACAAACTTGCAAAAAGACTAATGGATGAACCTGACGAACCAAGGCGATTGAAACGCTTTAAACCTACCGATTTACCAACTAGATTTAATTAGCAAATAAATACATAATTGTTTATATTCAATTATATTAATTTCACTTAGCCATAAATAACCTAAGGTTATTGTAATAAATGGAAGATATCCGGTGGGACATCTCCCTACATGTCATAAATATGTTGCAACGAATACTTATCGTCCTCGAAGGGACAGATTGTATATAGAGCGGAGTATTAAAAAAAGTTTTCATTACTTTGCACTACCAATCAAATAATAGTCGAAAAGAGAAAGGTACATTTCTAACAGTGTCCGCCGACTTGCTCTTTGCTCGCGTTTGCTCATGCGTCTCTACGCTCGACAATTATTTGCTCACCGAGCCGATTGCCCGCCGGACAGAAGCAATTTATTTATTCCTAAAATGAAATACTATATGTAGGCATTTAGTATTTATGCTCTTGATAATTCTACAAATCTGAGATTCCTCTAAGGAATGTTGACAGCCAAAGCAGGGTTGCCTGTCTTTTGTATTTGTATTCTAATAGGGTAATATTTTTTTTTCTAACAAATTTGATTTTTATGTTGCGCATATTTTTAAATTATTTTTAATTAATAACTTCTCAAAACATCGTTAAAATCGCTCAGTATTTTAAATTTCCAAAAGCTTTAATAATTGGTTATGCACTTCCATAAACGAATATTCCCTTAATATGTCAAAATCTATTTAAAAATAAAATACTTTTCCTATACCTATGGTATCTCAAAATAAAGGTAAAGATTTTAATTATCAAGCAAAAGATATGCTAAATTAGTTTACATACGAAAATACCCGACAAAATATAAACTAGCTTTTCTCCGTTAGTACTGCGAGCAAGTTGGCTGTCGAACAAACAGATGAAGAGCAACTTTCCCAGCGAGCAAGTGGTGGCGAGCAAATGGCCTACAACAGTGGTGTCAAACTCATATGAACAAGAGTCACCAAATTCAGTACAGGAAAATCTGCAGGCCGCATATAAAGTCTCTCAAAAAAATTATAACAAGCAAAAAGAAGGTCTGTTATGTATATTCCAAAATAATTCTTTTATCTTTCACATTTTTTCTTTAAAGAATTTACAAAAATTGAAAAAGGGCATTAATTTTAGGTAATGTTATCAAATGTTACATACAACAAAATTTAAAATAAGTGAAATTAAAAAGAAAGAAACTTGGTATCCTTCCTCAGCAATTATTTCATTAATATGGGGTGCAATTTTTTGCGATAATGATGTTTTTAATACGAGGGCGGACAAATATATCACGGGATTGATCAAATACAAAGCATGTGAGGTAGCCATAGGTGAAAATACCTCTAGCGTCCTTCACAGTAATCTCCTTCGACTTCTACGCACCGTTGACATCGATGATACAAGTCGCGGAAAGCCTGCTTAAACTTGTCGCGAGGAAGTGCGTTTAGTTCGGCGGTAACATTCCGTTGAATGTCTTCCACGTCGTCAAAGCGCCTTCCCTTGAGGGTCAATTTCAGCTGAGGAAACAGCATGAAGTCCGCCGGAGACAGATCCGGCGAATAGGGAGGATGTTCTAAGACTGGGACATTTCTTGTCGCCAAAAACGTCTTCACAATCAAGGCAGAATGCACAGGGGCATTGTCATGTAAAATGTGTCACTTGCAGGAGGCTGCCAAATGCGGTCGCACACGTCGAATGCGTTTTAGTAAACGCGTCATGACAACCTTGTAGTACAGGCTAGTGACGGTGACACCCGGTGGCACAAATTCTTTGTGAATGATGCCTTGACTGTCAGCATGGTCTTCACTTTGGATTTTTGGAGACGGAATTTCTTTGGCCTGGGAGACGTCTTCGATCGCCATTCCATGCTTTGTCTCTTGCTTTCTGGTACGGACTGGAAGCACCACGACTCGTCACCGGTAACAATTGAATCCAGAAAATTTGGGTCACTGTTGGCTGTTGCAATGAAGTCGCGGGAGGTGTCCACTCGATGCGCTTTTTACTCAGCAGTCAAATTGTGCGGGACAAATTTGGCACAGACCTTCCTTTTCTTCAAATCCTTCTCCAAAATGTTTCTAATGGTTTCACGGCTAATACTCAGCTCCTGCTCCATCATTCTCAGTGTCAGTCGTCGATCAGCCGCCACACGTTGTCGGACTTTTTCGATCGTTACGGGGTTTCTCGTTGTGATCGGACGACCCGGCTTCTGCTCATCGTAAAGGTCCTGCCGACCTTCACGAAATCTGGCAAACCACTCGAAAACGCGAGTGCGGGACATGGCCTCATCGCCGTACACAGTCTTCAACATCTCGAATGTCTCCGTGGCCGTTTTCCCCAATTTGAAAAAAACTTAATGTTCGCTCTCTGCTCCATGTTTGACTTGTGTCACATGTGACAGCTGCACTAACTTGTTCATTCGCATGCACAGCCTACCACGCAAGTTCTGACAGGATGCCGTTTTAGCTATGTGTAGACGAAAGTTCCAGCTACAATTTGGATATGATTTGGAAACAGTCAGTTTCTTATAACATCCGCAGTAGTGCTAATCCCGTTTCATATTTGTCCGACCTCGATACGTGTTAAATGTTAATCCCGCCTTGTGTAAAGGCTTATTAGTATTTAAAGGAGAAATAATTGTTTACATAGGTATATAGCAGAGGTAAAAGTAAACAGGAACTCTCCGAAGCGCTGCGCCGTACGGGTAAAAGATTTTGAAATGGGACTTAGTTCCGGTTTAAAATCACCAGACAACAGAATAAAATAATAATTTCCTAGTCATCGTAGGTTCATTCCCCAGAAGGGGGCAAGCCGTTATAGGGGTCAGTCGGGTTTCGAACCTGAACCCTCAGCCCCTCTTCAGTCAATAACAAAAATGTAAGCATAAAAAACCAGGAAAATTGGGTAATGGGACTTCATTGATGATACTGTCCCAGTATTTATCTATATTACCCAGCAAAACCACGAAAAATCTAAGTTATGATAGATGCCCCGTGGTTCGAATCCTAAACCTCTCGACTGAAAGGTAAATGCTATACCGCTAAGCCATCTTCCTCGGTAGTAAGAGTTCACACTGAAATCTGTGCTCCTTATTGCGGATAGCGGGCGGCTGGAGGTAGAAGCACGGTCAACACTCGTCCGTTGCACACGACACCAACGTGTGCGTCACAAGCTTGTTGTGTTTCGTTTTTTAAGCGCTCAAACAATTGCGTTCCGGCAAAATTTTTTCTACCTTCATCCCTGGTATTTACTACCAAACATTGGCAAGACTCTTGCAGCGAACATGTGCATTTCGATTAAATGTCCTAGCAACTACAATAAATATCTGGAATACCAACTTCGGTATACTTTTCTTTTAGCACCGTGTTTCACTGGATTTCAATCAATTCCATTTGGATGTACCTTTTTGCTACTTGGGTGTTAAGAAAACGGGGCACTAAATAGTAGAAAATTACTTTCACATGCCTTGAATACTTCAAATCGGTTTTGCAACTCAAATAATAATTTTTGAATATTTGAGGCATATATTTTCTAAAATCGTAACTGTAATATAATTCTTGATGATTTTCCCTAGTAGGTAAAAGCAAATCACACATTTGTAGTTGTTTACTTTTATTTCAAATTTTAACTTGAATGCTTTAAGCAACCTCCACCTAAATGTCAAAACTAAACTTCGACACTACAGTTTTAAACCGTAAATAATTGTCGCAACTGTACTTTAATATCCATTAAATAATTTTTTTATTCATCCATACTATCGCCACCCCCCCGCCCTCCTCTCGCCCAGCGGAACCGCTTTCGCATTAATTCAAGGGAGTGCGAGCGTCCGTTACATACTAACAATTCATGCAACATATACCCTAAACTTAACTAAGTGAAATACAGTAGCCTCAGCCGGGGTTCGAACATGCAGCCGATCGCCCGTATTTCACTGTTACCTTGAATGGCAGTGCAGTGGCAGTCCCTAACCATTAAATAATTGTAGTCAATGTTTTAAACTACATCTTTAAAATAAAAGATACATATTTTGTATTCACGATAACTATCAATCAAACAAACTACGGCTGGCAATGTTCCCTTTTCCCAGTTATTACAAGAAAGAAAAAACTGTAGTGATCAAAAAGTAATAAAATGTTATTATTTTAGTATTATTGATTCTTCCCGTGACTAAATATTCGATTTAATAATCCGGAGCTAATTCTATTCACAAAGAATATTCAGAAATCTACAAAAATATTGAAAGGCAATATTGGGAAAACATTTACATTTATTACAATTTTAGCTAGAAATTTTAGTTAGTTTATCCGTCCCGATCTCTTTTTCCTTCCACTATTTATTTTTCCGATGTTATCGAGCACGTTTTAACAAATTGACGGTTAACCGGTTAACGGTTGCTTGAAGATGGGGATTGGGATTTAGCTTTATGGAAATAGCATTACTAGTGCACTAAAAATTGTGCACTCGTTGTTTATTTCAGAATTTTAAATATCTATAGCTATAACGTTTAAAATGTTGACAATTAATCGCCGCAAGTACCAAAGGATAATGCATCCGTTCTGGTTCTTCATCAGTGCTTTTATTTCTACAGAATATTTCCAGAAATTACCTATTAAGTTGTACTATTTTATGGTACCCCATAGTTTTTTAAAAAGTATATACACCCGATTATCACCTTCAAATATATCACGAAGGTTCCACTTAGTGATGGGCGTATCTCGGATGAAATAATTCGAAATATTCGATTATGCATACATCTCGAGATGCGAGTAATTCATTCGAGTAATAAAAACATCTCGACTACGTTCCTAGCGACGCGCGCACCTGGAATGAAATAATTCGAATTATTCGATTATGCATGCATCTCCGAGATGCGAGTAATTCATTCTAGTGATAAAAACTTCCCGAATACGTTCGTATTAACGCGCATCTCGAATTAAATAAATCGATTACGCATGCATCTCCGAGATGCGAGTAATTCATTCGAATGATAAAAACTTTTTGAATACGTTCGTATGGACGCGCACATCTCGAATGAAATAAATCGAAATATTCGATTATACATGCATCTCCGAGATGCGAATAATTCATATGAATGATAAAAACTTCTCGAATATGTTCGTTTAGTGGCGCGCATCTCGAATAAAACAATTCGAAATATTCGGTTATGCCGCATAACCAAAATGCTAATAATTCATTCGAATTATAAAAACTTCCCGGTTACTTTAGTTTCGTTGTTCGGCTGGTAATCGAAATATCGTTTGTGTCTGTGTATAATCTGAGTAGTATTCGAATGAATTTACCGTTCGAAAAGTTACTAAAAAAGAAACTACTAAGTATAACATATTTGACTTGTTTTCTATGGTGGGGTCGCATGTGCAGCGGAGTTAGCAAAATTAGTTTTTAGAATTTCGAACCGGACAGGCTTAAGTTACGATGATTGATTTCTACTTCTTCATACTTAAATTCAAAAATATTATTTTAGAACTTTTTAGGTTGATTATTATTCAATAAATATATTATTGTTATAAACTAGATAAATAAATAAAATTATTTCAGCAGTTTATGTGACTGTTTCAAAAAAATCAAATTATCCAAATTTTTTATCTTAATCAGTTACGATCATTTGAAAACTGTTCGGCTTTTCATATTACCTTTCCGTTTAAAAAACTAGTGGCTAAATTGGTCGTCATGATGACGCTTATAAAAATATAAACGATTAATCAATTGTAATACAATAATTAGAAATATAGTTAATATTTAATAACTTATAATATCACACGAAAAACCATAAAACGGCATTTACGATCAGGTTAATCTTTGCAATGTGATGAAATTTAAATAAATATAGAACAGAATCCAGTCAGATACCGAAAAAACAATTCGAGGCAAGAGCGGGAGTGCCAGGGAGCCATCATTCGAAAGGCAGGATGCGAGACATTTCGAATGATTAATGGAATGAATATCTCGATTATTAAAATCATTCGATTGTGTCCATCACTAGTTCCACCTACTGGCTAATACCATACACGTATTGATCTATCGCCTTTTATAGGACATTATTTAAAAGCCATTGGAAAGAGAACTTTTTTCTACAGTTAATCTGAAAATCACAGTACATATGTTTTTTAAATTACTAATTTCTAAAAAGCTCAATTTTATGTAGTGGAAATTTAAAATGTGAGTATTCTGATATGACGGGACCTTAATGTTAATAGAAATATAGGATGTTGAAAATAAGGTCGGACATTTTACAGGACCATAGCATCGACCAAGAGGAATCAGAAGAGGTTTATCAAGATGGGTCGGTAAACCCACCCTTTCATTTATTTCACTTATTTGTAACCACTCTTTCACACTTGATATTAAAACCCTTTATAACAGAAGATAATAGGTAGTATATTTCACCTGGACTTTCTCATACTTTAAAAACGGTAACCAGAAGAAAGGCGCGTACAGATAGAACCCCACTGTCATAAACGCGCACAAGAAAAACGCCGTCATGGAAAAGTACTCACGCTGAAAAATCCTTACAGACAAATGCCCACACGAAAAAATACATCACATATACTAATTTTCACGTAAAATTCAACACGTATGTGCAATCTTTGTAACATAAATATTTATAGTTATGTAATACTTTATAATAAAGCTAAGTGTATCATAAATAAGGGACTGGGATGGCTCAGTGGTAAGAGAGCCAGGATTGGGATGTAATAATCCAAATCCTTCCCGCTTCCAATCACTCCAGGGGTCGAAAGCTGTTCTAATTCCCTGTGTGGTTGGTACTGGGTCCCGGTCTCTATTACCACTAGGGATCAAATTAATGACACTCCTCGTGTGACGGGCGCAGTAGAGTAGTAATAAGACCATACACCATGATACCTCGCAGGGTCGGGCCCTGTTGCGCATAGCACACACTAGTTTAACCTTGCCTCACACCACCTCGTCACTGCGTAAGCGGGACAAACAAAGATTATGATAATGAATGAATGATATCAGAAATAACAGAACCTTATGATCAAATGTGAAGTTTCATAATGCTATCCGCAACGGTCAGCATCAATCGATGCGGTCTAAACCCAAAGAGACCACTTCATTATGATCAAATATCGTAGTAGACATTATGACCATGACGGGCGTTCTTACCAAAACCCAAGCTGGGCTAGAGTGGACGTTGCGACCAGCGTCGGTATGCAATGTCCAATGGCAGTTATGGCCAAATATCTGTCGCGGTGGACATTGTGACCAAAATTTAGAGTGGGCTTGTGACCATGATGGAACTATGAATAGACGTTACGTGCCGGTTCCTTTGGTAATGAGATTGAATCCCAAATGTTAACAAACTCATGATATTTGTGTTCAGTTGTTAGGCGTTTTGTTTAAGTTTGTTTTGTTATTTTTAATACATAGGATATATTTTAAACGAAGTCAACTCTATACTCATTGTTTATGTTACTTTTGTTTTGAACCAGAATCTTCGACACCTTCTTCCGAGTAAAGCAACAATAGGTTCTAAATGGTCGAAGGAAAAATCCATGAAGATTGTACAAATTACATTCTCACATTAAAGTGGATATTGTAATTATTTTGAACCTTAACATATATGGCAATATGGCCTTTCAGGGGTCCTTTCTAAAATGTAATGATATTAAAACAAAATAGAGCATAAGTTCTCACAATCATTTGATTTTTGAAGCGATTTTTATGACAAATAATCGATAATTATAATGCAAGCAAATTTGTTTAACTTTACTAAATTTAAGGTCAAATTTCGATTTTAAAAATGTATTAATTTGATGTTATAACCGCAGCTTGAAACATATTTCGATGACGTCATACATCAACATCCAGAGAACACGTTTCCATTTTACTCAGAAGGAATCTGGTTATGCAACACTTTTAACATCAACTTTTATAATTTCTAAAATGAAAATTACAATTACCTGAATCCTAAGATAACTTCAATTAATAGCTCAATAATGTAGCTTTATTCCATCTAAAAATGTTTTAATCGTATTTTGATGTATTAGCTAATCAGTCTCACTCGTTATATAGTCGTGAAAATAGCGCTGATGTTTGAAATGTTAAGGTTTAAACATACCTTTCTAACAGCATTTAAAGGCAGCACAGCAGCTTTCCATTGTTATTGCATTCCATTTCAAAATTGCTTGTTAAAGAAGCAACCAGCTGTTTAATTTGTTTGCAGAGAGGTTTTGACATAACATGCAGTGGAAACAAAAGTCAAAAAGTGAGGTTAAAATGACATTACGATCAAGAATCGTTCGAAGTTGTTATGTAAACTTTCGAGCTAGTGATACCACTATATTTTAAATTCGTTAATAATTTCAGGCACACTGTTAGCTAAAACTGATAATCTATTACAATTTATTGGGTAGTATTTAATGAAACGCAGATTTTTTGTTTTGTGGGGTTGGTATTAAAAATCTCTATAGTGCGTTTCAGAGTCGCCGTGCAGCATGGTGAAGATACAAATATAGTTGTGCCAGCCAATCAAGTAATGCACGTCATAGATCACATGATCAACGAGCAGCAGTACCGGTATCATAAAAAAAAAATCCAGAATGTAATTAGTCATTGCAGGTTATTTTTTTTAATATATATTTACTTTTTAAATTCAGTAGACAAAAGTAGGTTACCACAAAGCCCATGGTTTTTTTTAATAATTAACAAATTAAATTATACAGATCTATTATATTTTATAGCAGAACTATTGTTATGTGTCGTTACGTTGGTATTAAATCCAACATGTTTATACTTTGCTGTCAGAAAGTTGACAGAAATTATTGCAGCTGTCATTGAAGGTTGGTTGTTTGTCGTTTTCTCCTTGTAAATAATTTGTTTATTTACTGCTATAAAAAAAGTTCTAATTAGAACTAATCTATATTGTATTTTTGTACACGTTTACAAAATGCCGAAACCTTTAACCAGACAGTCGAAACAACTTGTCGTAAGTTTGGTAAATATTTGAGGTTACGGCCGTTTGTTTGTTGTTCCACTTTAAACTGTTGCAATATAAATACACATACAAGGTTGTGACGTCATCAAAATTATATATGACATGTATTACCTGATTGGCTGGCACAACTATACAAGGTTATCAAACTTATTTGGGAGGCACCTTTAAGACATAAAATTTAATCCCTTTCACACAAAGGTTTGAAGTATGGTAATGCTATTGTAACCTCTAAAAGAAGCGTGTTGTTAAATGTCAGGTTCAGTGGTTCTAAAACATTTATATTTTATTAAACCTGACAGTACAAGTTTTGCTAAGCGCAATTAATTGTTTATTATTTACATATTTATAAGAGCAAAAAAGAAACAGAACAATTACCAGCTTGATATAATATGCAAGCACTATTATATAACTGAGAAAATAAATTACATAAAATTATGAAGATTTTGTGAAATATACGACATGTTTTATAGTTAATTATCACTGACGCTAAAAATATTTAGATCAATATCACTATCACCAGCGTTGATATTGATAATTGTGGGCCCTATTTCGTCCATTACGTTGTCAACTTCCCACATTAACTTTTCTATTTTCTCCACATGGCCTACGTAGTTGCTTCAATTTTCTGGTGTCACTTGAGAATATGCTTCCTTGATTAAATTTTCAACGTCATTTGCCTTAAAAGTAGTATTTTTCGCACCTATATACCTTTTTCGAAAATTCCTCCTTGTATATAACAAAACAAATTAAGAACCTAACATTATTATCTTGGTTGGTTAATATTATTTTTGTTTGAGAACTTCTGAACACCTACCTCATTTCAACAAAATAAACCCGACGTGCTATTGTTAAGAGATTACAAATACTGGCAACAATGTCATTTTTGTCCCATAAGAAAACCATTGCCATATCTTCTCCATGCTGCACGGCGACTCTGAAACGCACTATATGGATAATGGGCAACGGTTCTTTCGCTACCTCTGCTTTAGTTCAACTGATCAGAGAACTGAATTTGCTTTTTGTACAAGTTTTAAATGAACCATCAGAAATAATTTACAATACAATTTATCAACTACAATTGCAGCTGTATTCGGTTTACATTATATTCTAATTGATTTTAGTATAATTGATAAGTTGATTGTATATAATTGTTCAAACATTCGCACAAAAGAACCAGTTGAATTGAAGACTTGTAAAATCGAAGTACATATGTAGAAAAATGTGAAAACTAATTTAGAAGGTATAATCGTTTGTCTATGTCTGATCTCCACCAACCATTTTTGCCGTACATGTGAGCGACTTGTATCAGTAGTAAAGTCAAGGCATCATAACATCCTCGCAGGTCATCGATAAAGATTTATTTTATTTATTTCTCATTAAATACCACTCAATAAATTGTAATTGATTATCAGTTTTAAGTAAAAGTAGACAACTGAGCCTGAAATTATTAAGAAATTTATCTTCAACAAGAACAGAATTCCATCGTAATAATGGCATTTCTGGCAAAACTAGGTTGGCATTACTAGTTCGCACGTTTACATGACAATATCGAACGATTCTTGATCGAAATGTCATCCTTACATCACTTTTTGACTTCTGTTTCTACTACGTGTGACAACGTTTCATTATGCCTCTCTACAAACAGACTAAGGAAATGGTTTCTTCTTTAATAAGTAAATTTGAAATGAATTTAAAGAACAATGCTGCTGGCTTTAAATACTATTAGGGAGGTATATTATTGGTGTAAATTGGTGTTTGTTTGTAAAACTAAAGTTATATTGCAGAGCGCGTTGTGAATGCGTAGAATCTTAACATTTCAAACATCAACAGCAATACAACCTAACGAGTGAAACCAATACATTAAAATACGATTCAAATATTTTTAGATGGAATAAAGTTAAATTATTGAGCTATTAATTGGAATGATCATAAGATTCAGATAATTGTAATTTTCAGTTTCGAAATACTAAATACTGCTGTTGCAGTTGTAATTGTTCTTGATTTCTTTTTCACCGAAATAATTTCATTCAATAGTATTAAATAAAATGGATTTATATTTGTAAACACCTTATTTCAATGTTGTTACATGACGTCGTCACCGGTTATTTCGATGCTACTGCTATATCACACATTCGCTAGCCAATGAGTGACTCTAAACTACACGAAGTTTTAAACGTAATCATTTCAATATTCCAGCTGACCTGAGCAGTTAATCCGTAAAATAGGTACGTTATTCAAATAGGACATTAATTGCAACAAAATACTATTAAAACTTATTATAAACACACCCGCTTTGGTGGCTTCGCAGATCTACCATGGCATTGTCCTCCACACCCTCGTGGAACATTTTAATAACCGGAGAGTACAAAACATTTACCGCAGACGAACAGTCGCAAAGCCATTTTTCAGGAGGTTATGTTGAACTCTGCCCTTTCCCGTTGTTATGCAGCGTTCAGGGCTGCCAATGCAAAAACCTGATTTTACCCACCTGGTGTAACGAAATTCCCCAAAATCCCGGAAAATTACCAGCAAAATTCAAAAACCTTTATATGAAAAACGAATAAAAAAAATAGACAATAAAACATTCTTTATTTATTTTTACTCCAAATATTACAGTTCAACATTTTTTTATTTGGTTCAAACGATAAGAGACCGTTACATTTTTCAATACCCTGCTTACTATATATTAACGAAGCTATAGTTGCAGTATTCAAACAATTTATTTATAATTATTATTTATATTATATTATATTATTTATAATGCGAGTAAGTTCGAATTCGACAACACAGACAATTAGAACATCGTAAAAAAATTTCTGTACAATCAATAACGACTCTAACATTTTTAAACTTACTGATACATGTAGGTAGAATTGCTAAAACTTCATCACGCGTACGAAAATAAATTGTAGGACTAAGTACTACGTACAGGACATTCAAAATAGTATAGAATATGATTTTACACGTTTGTGAAGATAAACCACCAAACAATATGCTTAAAACAACATACGACGAGTTATTTTTCAACTTAATGATCAGAATGATTCTATCCCGAATGGTTAAACGATCCTGAGGTCAATTATTTCAGTTAGGCCAAATATGTTCACTACTGCAACATTTCTAGCTCCTGCTTTTGGAAAATAATGAAAAGCTAGGTTACGGCACCTTTTGCTTTTAGAATCGCAATTAAACATGCAAAACGTTTTGTCATTGCTTTTCTTCTTTGGGGGAAACTCCATTCTTCAAGTATTGACGTTTTAGTTGCTTAAATATATTTTATAATACACGAATGTAGCTTACAATAATTTATTAAAACCAAATGATTATATTGGAATTGTCACTCGCGGCTGTGTTTCAGGAGTTCATCACAATTCCGCCAGGGCGTATTGCTTAGCTTGAATCGCCTATACCGTTTACGTTGTTTACGCAAACTTGCTATCGTTCGAAGATTAAATGCTATGTTACGGAACTTTCTGGCCAGGTGGCCGGTGCAGGGTTGCTAACCTAAACTTAACGAGAAAATTGCCAGCCCACATTTTGTGTTGCCAATCTAAATAACCGCGAAATTTAAAATTTCGGCTACTTTTAGCAGCTAATGTAGAAAGAACAATTTTTAGCAACAAGCGATTATTTGAGAACCTTGAAATTCCCCGAAAATACCCACCAAAAAAATTACCCGCAAATTACCCGAAGGCATGTTAAATTACCCTCATTTTGGGGAATTACCCGCAAATTGGCAGCCCTGGCAGCGTTACCACTAAAGGCGTGTGTGGGACACACTGGCGCCGAGAACGGGGGGTTCACCGGTTCACGCGCTAAAATATTTCTGCTATTTTATCAGTGCATTCCGAGCCAAACACTTTATACAAGGTGTCTATTTAATACGAAATTATATTAAGGTCTAAAATTCCGAATCATTCTCATAACAAAAGTTGTAGGAAATATACTTTGATTTTTAAACACTTCATTGGTCGAGGAACACATATTTAAAAAAATAACAGTCCAAATCTTATTCTTCCTATATTATTCGATAGGGTTCCGTCATCGAAAGTAGATCGCGCAAGTAAATTGTTAATTTTAACAACATAAACACGTAGATGTTGATTTTCAAAAATTTTTGTAAACAGTTATCTACCCAGAATACCTTGTTGTGAAGGGAAATAATTTTATCGGTTATTACGCTTATTGCTAGGCTATACAGGGTGTATCAGAAATAGGTACAAATATTAAATCCGATGGTAGATTACAATATATGCAAACTAGAAAAAACATTTCTTTGGCAATGGGATCCTTAAGATATGAGAAAATAATAATTGAAAATTTGACCCAAAATTGTTTGGGTACTGCAGGATAATAACAACAATTTGAGTTCAAAGACATGTTATGCAAAGGAGAGTAAGATAGAAGTGCAAAAAAATTCTTATCACCTGCCACAAACCAATGCTATTAGGTAGGTCAGTAATTTGTATTCTATTTATCACAAGCCAGACAAGTTTTTACGTGTTTGCCACTTTGGATTTACTTTACAAGTAGGTAATAACCTTCTACAGCTTAAATGCATTTTCTATGTATCATCAGCAGTTCTCAAACAAAATTTTATTTTATTTTTTAATTCAAAAAAATAAACTTAATGATTTTTGAAAAATGAATAGTACCATAGAATTCTACTTGAGCCAATCTATTACTGGCTTAAATATTTGTGCCTATTTCTGATTCACCCTGTATATAAAACCAAGTATTGATTGAAGTTTAGAAAGAATAAATATCGATTATTTGTGCTCTACTTGCCTATAATTTACAATCAAGTAACTGTGTACTACGGTCAATATTTATACATTCTTTGACTAACCTGGCATTAAAATCGATATTTTCTAACACTCGAAATTTCCAGCAAAAAGTTAGTTTATAAATTCAAAAATTAGTTATAGATCTTCCGCAGTTCTGTCAAACTATAAGATTTAATCAAAATCCATATAACCCGTTTCAAATATTATTTTTTTGATAATTTCCAAACTTTTTGGAAGTATATCCCCGGCGCCTATGTTATATAATTGTTATGTACCTTCAGTACGGTAGCATGCCACTAGTTTATTCTGTATTTAGTTGGAAGGGAGTGTATTTATACATTGTGGGACACGTAGAAAAATCATACGTTGTGAAGATAAGTGAAAACGGGTAGGGAAATTGTATCTTGCAGGAAGTGCAGTTTGCATTTTATATATTTTAGGACAAATAATTAAATTGTACCTTGTAGATACTGATACACATGTAGAAACTTAGTAAACGAACTATAGCAAACGATTTGATAATATGTACATGGAATGTGTAATTGTTGTACAGCCCAAAAACACTTAAATTACAATTACAACTGTCCTAGTAGTAGAAAGATGGGTCGTAGCATACTATAAAAACACACTTTTACATTCTAGTATAGCTGCCATAAAAGCCAACATGGACTAGGCACTGGTTTCATTGTTAACAAACGGTTAAAAAACCAAATTATTAACTTCCAAGCTATAAACTCTTCTTAGAGTACTTTATCTCCTACGAGATGTAGCGATCTTCTCTCCTATGCCTGTGTTGCGCGTTTAGAGGCCACAAACATAGAGGACCTACAGATTAACGTGGGTTTCGAACCACGGAAAGTGTAAACACTTCTACTCCAGAGAAGATTTGCTAGGCAGAATACCTCTCTGGTTTGCCATTGCCTTGCGAGGGAGAACGGCCGTTAAAAATCCAATGTTCCGGTACTGGGAATTGAACCCAGCACCTTCAGCGTAGAAGTCTAACGCGCTAACCTAGGCCACGGCCGCCCCGTGGAGTGTGTTATTCGAATAATAGGAAATTTTTTCAGCTATACCGTTTTAATTTTATGAGACTTAAAAACATATACCTATTGTTAATCCCCAAAAAGAGATTAAAAATACTGTTGCCCAAAGTTGATCAAGAGGAAATATATCATCTAGCTGTAGGTAAATACAGCCTCTATGGCGCTAGCAATGATAGCGGTATACGACTAATTAACCTTTCCGCTTTTTAAAACATGACTATAGTATCCATATGCTTTAATCTTAGGAAAATTTGCAAGGGAATTTGGAAATCCTCTAAAGACAATACAAAAAATATAATATGCCATATACGGGTAGACTCTCAACATTTTTCGAATATTTTAGAAGCGCAAACATACAAGGGAGCCAATGTAGATTCCAGTCATAATTTATATCCAGAATATCTAATCAAAAAATATAAAGGGGAAAGAACAATTAGGTACAACGTAGCAGAATTCTGCAGATCCTTAAATAGCAATATTTATAAGACACTCAAGATGAGCGTTATAGTATAAATGAAGTGTGGGAGAAATGTAACACTATAATACAAGACAGCCTTGGCGAAACAGCCCTCAAAAAATAAATGATTATTTCAATAACGAATACAAGAATTCAGCATCAGAATACTTATGGATTACAGATAAATGCACCAAACACATTGTGCAAAAAGAACACAAGAAGAATATCCGTGCGTGTTGAGGAGGGAATTCATAGAGCAAAAATGGACACAACGACAAACTATCAATGGAACTATAATGACTAAACAATCAAAGAGAATCTAGGAATTTCTACAAACAATTAAACAAAGCAAAGAAACAATTCAGGCTACGATCACCTATGTACAGGTACAAAGAAGACAATGGCATTAGCAGTACCTAAACAAGCCAACCTACATAGATGGAGAAAGCACTTCCAAAAGCAATTAAACACCCCGAATGATAGTAATATACCAGGAAGTGAGGCCACACCACAAGATGATAAAGAACTACCGAATCAAATAGAAGAAAACCTAACGCCCCTTCGTCTTCGTCTTCTTCTTCTTCATTGATATTCCCACTTTTGACACTACTCGCTGGAACAAAGATCTCCTACTCCCGTTGTACTATTGGTGCAGGTTCTTTAACCATGACGTGCGTCCGTATTTCAAATGCTTCGATCAACGGTGTGAGTGAGTGCCCACGATTTCAGTCTATATATAAGAATTGGAAAGATAGGATCCTCCGAATCTCATTCGCAGTTGAAATTTTAAATTGCGGTCACGTATAACGTTTTTCATTTTTAAAAAAGCACTTCTCGCCTATTCTATTCGACATTTTTTTATTCATGTTATGTTTCCGTTATTCATTGATATAACAACCCATATACTTCAATTTTTTGCAGAAATCCGCTATTTATGTTGAACAAGATATTTATTATATTTCTTGATGTAGGCGTGTATTATATGGCGAATTCATAAAAAGAGGAATCAAATGAACTGCACTAACTATCGAGAAATTATAGCATGTACGATTTTTTTTACTTCTTATCCATCGCTTTTGGTGTGAGACAAGGCTAAGTTAGTTCGTGCAATGCACAACAGGGCCCGACTCTGCGGGTTACCGTGTTGGTGCGAAACCATGCTTAACCTGCTGGTGTGTGGTGTATTTTTTATGTGTATATGATCTTGTTACTTCTCTAGTGCGATCATAACACGAGGAGTGCCATTAATTTGATCCCCAATGGCAAATGGAGACTAGGATCCAGTACCGACCAATCAGGGAATTCGAAAAATTTCCGACCCTGGAGAGATTCGAACCGGAAAGCGTTTGGACTATTACATCCAAAGCTTGGCTCTTCTACCACTAAGCCATCTTCGCCCTTACATATTGTATATACTAGTTTTAAATGCGAAATTTAGTATCACAAAAAAATTATACTGAATTGCAAACAAATGTAAATTATGTTGTTGTAGATTCTTCTTTATGTTATTCTTTGTGTAGGCGTTATTTTTACTGGCAACGTTTTAACGCGGCGCTATTTTTATTTGACGCTAGGTATATTTGAGCCGCTATTCTGACCCGCAATGGTCACAGTATATATCAGCTTAGCCTTGCCTCACACCACCTCAACTATGGCATTAAACGGCTATTTCTCACATCTTGGATCAGTTTAAAAGGTATGTATTGAACAGTCAACTGTCACAGAACAACTGTCCCTTAGCAGGCTGCGTGCCCTTGTAACCTTGTAACCTGTAAATTACCGTACTAATACGTTAGCAGTAATTACTCCACCACATGGCCCAAAACTAATCAAAATACTTAGACAATCTTAAATAAAAATAGGGGCTGTTGACGTATTGTTGATGTGGTATGTTAAAAAAATATATATAATTTTTATTGAATACCGAAACATACTTCATAAGTAAGAAAGCATCCTTCGATTATGAATTAGGTATAGTTCCAATTTACAACTGAATAAAATCTAGATTTTGCATTCTTCTTCTTAGAGTGCTTTATCTCTTACGAGATGTAGCAATCTTCTCTCCTGTACTGTGTTGTGCGTTTAGAGTGCTACAGACATAGAGGACCTACAGCTTAACGTGGGCTTCGAACCACGGGAAGTATAAACATTTCTACTTCAGAGATTTACTAGGTAGAATACCTCGCTGGTTTGCCATTGCCTTGCGAGGGAGAACGGTTGTTAAAAATCCGATGTTCCGGTACTGGGAATTGAACCCAGGACCTTCAGCGTAGAAGTCTAACGCGCTAACCTCTAGCCCACGGTCGCCTCACACGCACGTTTTACATTAACATACAATATAGCGTCGCTCAGAGGCGTTTATATGCATATTTTTTTTAATTTTTGGTATATTTTAATTTAAATATGTATATATCGTTCGTCCGCGGAAATCTAACAACGTCGGTCGATAACTATACTGTAAAGAACCATACAAATAATTCTTATGAAAACCAGCTAGCAGCTAGCATATAACGTGGTGATGTTGCTCCCCATAAAATTCATAATGGCCAATGCCAACTGATTAATGGTAGACAACTTGAACTTTTCCCTTAAGTAACATTTTTCATAATGTTCTCATTTTGAATCAAAATAAATCCTGAATTGTTTCAACTTAATGTGAATATTCTTTAAAAAAATGTCATATACTAATTTTTTACATCGCTGTTTAATTGATGATCAAAATAAGGGGGAAAAATTGGGTTGTCATTTAAAAAAATTAATGATGACCCAGAAACAAAAGTCGATAGGAAAAAATTAAGTTAGGAAGGGTCGTTCTGAAAAATAAAATTGATTTGTTTCATGGTTTTGCCAGAAAACATTAAATAACAGAATTATAAATTTTCTGGGAAAATTTATCGCTACGTTGTAGAAGAGAATTTTTTGGCGAAGTTATGTTGTTCTTGGGCGAACTTGCTTGCGTGCCTGCGACAAATTGGTTTGGAAATCACTGTTGGTTTGTGCGCACGCATCCCAACGATCTTTCATAGTTGTATTTTATTTTTCGCGCACTATAATTAGCGAATCCAAAAAATATTAGGAGCAATTTTGTTTAAATGCCCCGATGTCTATTTAGAATACAAATGTTCGAAGTCGAAAAAAATAAGAATAATTTTATTGATGCGTAAAATTTTACTACTAATTAAATTTTATACCGTCAGCAAATTCGATTACACAGTCAAGCACAGAACAGTTTCATTTTCAGATATATACTAGACTACGACATAAAATACAACAAATGTTTAAATTATGCTGAAATCATGTTTAGTTGTGCCCGTTTAGTCTATATCGGCAGCAGAAACAATTGTACTTATGTAGTCTCAGATGCCATTTGGAATGATTCCTGTTAAATTTTAAAACAACTCAAACGACCGCTTGCAAATGTGTATCGCTAGAAGCTTAATTACCCCAACATAAATATTCTACTACGATTACTATTTAAATGTAAGCTCAATAAATAAATGATTTACAAAAGTATACGCGGCTTCCTTCGGTTCATAACAATATCTGGTAAAGACTAGAGTTTTGGGACGAGAGACCGGACAGGCCAATGGAATGCTGAGGGTAAATAAAGTACAGTAGGGTAGTAAATGTCTACAAGCGCAGTCTCTTTCAGAAAGTGTTCTGGTAGGTTTACATATTTTGAGGTAATAACTTATTAATAGCGTCTGCAAATCTACTAACTGATCGCTATGCGATTATCTCCTATGCTGTGGCGAGGTGTCATATGTGTTACATGTGTTTTCTATTAGAAATTATACCAATTCAACAATGTGATTGTATTGTTGAAAGATTATAAAATAACTAACATTAATAACATACGGACACTTATCGCTCCTATGATAACATTAAGTCTGGTTAGCGTTTTTCTAGTTTTTAATCAATTCCTAGTTGTAGCTTTTTGTGACCTAATTTGTAGAAGGTTACACCTAGACAGTTGTTGGTGTTTTGGTGGTATTTCTTGATTAGTTTCTTGGGGTATTCCTGTACGGTTGATATACCAAGTTGAAGGTCTATGTGTTGGTTTGCAATCCTAAGTATTATATTTTGAAAAATTTGGTTTCTGGTTACATTGGTCTTGGACACATTTCTCCATATTACACAGCCATACATTACCAATGCACGAATTAGTGATTTATAGAGCAAAGCGGTGCATTCTGTTTTTAGCGATGATTTCCTGTTAATAAGTGGATATCATTGGACCCATATTGTGTGAGTCTGGTTTAGTTTTTTTAAGATGTGATACTTCCCGGTCTGGTTATCTAGGTATACTCTTAAATATTTGATTGCTTCAGTGTTGGTGTGGCCCTCGGGGAAGCCTGTAACCCCTAGAGGGCGCGTCCCCAGGTGGCAGATAGGGGAAGGCCCTCCAGATAAGGAGGGTAGGAGGAAAATAAAATACCTCCCGCGGACCAACAGGTCTGGAGGAGGGCAGCAGTAGCCACCAGTAAGGAGTTACGGCAGAGAGGATGGACCTCGGTACGACTAAGCAACCGCTCATATTGTGGGCGAAGGTAACATATTGCGCAACCGGCCACAATACTGCGATGAGGAAGGCAACGAAAACATACAAACCACGGCCCTCCGTCCCCGGCAGGCTTTCAATGGTCAGAGGGTGCGAAGAATCCCCGGGCCAGCTATGAAAATTGCTACGTGGAATGTGAGAAGTATATTAGGCGCAGGAAGATTACAGCTTGTAAATAAAGAGATGAACAGACTACAATTGGACATTCTTGGAATTAGTGACATACGATGGTCAGGGTCCAGAAAAGTGAAAACAGATAATGGATACATGTACTACTCAGGAAGTAATGGAAAGGATCACCGATACGGGGTGGCAATAGTAGTAAACAAAGAAGTTGATAAAGCCGTCGCTAGCTTTACACGATTATCAGAAAGAGTAATGCTAATACAACTATACGCACCAACGGGCAAGATAAATATAATTCAAGTATATGCACCTACAAAAGACAAAAGCGATGACGAGGTAGAAGAATTCTACGAACAAATAAATACCATCCTAGAACTAACAAAAAAGCGTGATGTGACATTAATAACTGGCGAGTTCAAAGCCAAAATCGGTAAAAGAAGGAGCGAGGAACATGTCGGTGAGTTCGGTCTGGGAAAACGAAATGAACGAGGGGACAGACCGATCCAGTGCTGCCAAGAAAAAGAGTTAATAGTGGCCAACACATTCTTCTTCGTCCGAGAAGAATCTGGACCTGAAGATCCCCACAAGATACGCCACAGAATATATGCAGAAACCAAATTGACTATGTTTTAATCCAAAAACAGTATAGAAATAGTATTAAATCAGCTAAAGCGTATCCAGGGACAGACGTAGCTTCGAATCACAACCCGATTGTTATAAAAATACAAATTAAACTTAAACAGGTAGCTACAAACACAAAAAGAATTGATACCAACCACTTGAGAGATGAAAAATTATGCGAACAAATCAAATAGAAAGTAAACAAAAGTCTAAATAAAATTGATAAGCTTAGCTTCAACCTAAAGGAGAACGTAGACGAAAAATGGCAGACTGTAAAAAAAGCGTTAATGATACCCGCCAAAGCAATGCTTACGGGGAAAGACTGAAAAAAAGACAAAATTGATGACAACAGAAACAACAGACATCTTAACGTTGATGGAAGAGAGAAGGAAATATACGCTAACGGATGAAGACAAATACAGAAAGATACATAAACAGATAAGGCAGAAAATTCTCGAAGCAAAAGAAAACTGGATGAAACAGGAATGTGAAGAGATAGAAAAATTACAGCAGGAACACATGTTCAATGTACACAGGAAAATTAAGCCGCGGGAACGTATAAAAAGAAACAGTCAAACATCTTAAAAGATGTACAAGGAATAATTATACTTGACTTAGAACAGAAATTAAGAAGATGGAATGAATACATCGAAGAGCTGTTTGCAGATGACAGACCAGAGCAAAGCGACGTTTATGAAGGAGAAAAAGGGCCCAAAATCATGCGAGATGAAGTAATTAGAGCTTTTCAAATGCCAAAAGGGGGAAAGGCAGTCGGGCCGGATGAAGTCCCAACAGATATATTGAAACTAATAGCTGACAACCAAATGGGATCCCTTGTAGATCTTTGTAACACTATATACATGACTGGCATCTTAAAAAAGAATGGCTGAAATCAACATTTGTGACAATACCAAAGAAAGACAATACAAAGGAGTGTAATGAACATAGAACAATAAGTCTAATGAGCCATGTGCTAAAAGCATTTCTAAGAATTGTACATGCCAGGATGTACAAAACGTTTGAAGAAAATATTAGTGAAACTCGGTTTGGTTTTAGGAATGGTTTCGGAACGAGAGAAGCACTATTCAACTTAAATGTGCTAGTACAGATATGCCGAGACATTAATAACGAAGTGTACGCATGCCTCATAGATTACGAAAAGGCATTTGACAAAATCAGACACAGTAAATTAATTGAACTCTTAAAACATAAACAGATCGACGTAGAAAATATACGAATAATTACAAACTTGTACTGGCATCAAAAAGCATCAGTCAGAGTGGAAGGTAGGCTAACAGAACAAATAGAGATCTGCAGGGGAGTCCGATAGGGATGCATACTCTCACCCATGTTATTTAATTTATACTCAGAGGCAATATTTCAAGAGGCACTGACATAGGAAGAAGGTGGTATAGTGATCAACGGACAAACAATTAATAATCTAAAATACGCAGACGATACTGTTATTCTAGCAGATAATGCACCAGATTTACAGAGACTTGTAGAACGGACGAAAGAAACCAGCAAGAGATATGGACTCCAAACGAACCTAACAAAAACTAAATTCATGGTGATCAGAAAAACACCAAATAATATTCCCGATATAAGAATAAACAATGTGGGTATAGAGAGAGTGAATAAATATAAATACTTAGGTACATGGGTGAATAATGAATGGGACTACACGTAAGAAATAAGAGTAAGAATTGAAACGGCGAGAACAACGTTCATCAAAATGAAACAAATGATCTGTAACAGAGACCTAAGCCTGGAAACCCGTATGAGAATAACAAGATGTTATGTTTTCCCCGTATTGTTATACGGTATAGAAGCATGGACGCTCAACCAAAAAATCAGTAAGAAAATAGAATCGTTTGAGCTATGGATCTATAGGCAGATGCTAAAAATATCATGGGTAGATAGAATAACGAACGAGGAGGTCCTGCGAAGAATGAACAAAGATGGGAAGTTACTTTTCACTATTAAGAAACGGAAATTAGAATACCTTGGCCACGTAATGAGAGGAGATAAGTACCGATTACTACAATTGGTTATACAAGGGAAGATATGCGGTAAACGAAGTGTGGGCAGAAGAAGAATATCATGGCTCAAAAACCCCCGACAATGGTTAGATGCACTTCGCAAGATCTATTTAAAGCAGCGATGTCTAAAATAAGAATAGCAATGATGATCGCCAACATCCGTTAGGATACGGCACCTCAAGAAGAAGAAGTGTTGGTGTACCAATCTATCTCGTGGTTATTGATTGTTATTAATGGATATTGGTTTACGCGCCTCAAACTGAAAATTTTTGTTGCGCACTTGGGAGTAGTTTATTTTTAGCCATCTGCTGACGCTATTAGTTGCTTTAGGTTGTCGTTTCTGGTTAGCAAGATGCATGTGTTTGTATATAAAGAATGAGTCTGCTAAGACGAATCAGGTTGATATCTCGGTTAGTTGAGATATTACAAACATTATTTTTAGACATATTGTAATAGACAGAATTTTCTATGTATAAATAAGTTTTTGGTTTGATTTTTTAAAGATGTTAAACAAATTTAGAATAAACTTTGGAAATTCCCTTACCACCACAATATTTAAAACCTTTAAATACGTATTTCGGCAACTAAGCTGCCATCTTCGGTAAGAACGTGATCTAACTGCAGTAACTAGCCTGAGGAATAGGTACCTCTGGAGGCCCATTGTCTGAATTTAAAAGTTCCCCCTATTTTTAAAAATATGAATGCTCTCATAGCAATTTAATTCTTTTGTTGAAGACGCTTCCTCTAACAACTTTAGATTTTATAGTTATAGTCCTGTGTAAATATGTTGGGCAACACTTGATTTATCAAACCTATGATATTTGAAATGAGCTACATGTTCTTTAAACCTAATCGCAATATTACGTTTAGTTTGCCCAGTATATTTTCCATTACAGTGAGAACAATCAATTTCGTAAATCCCCGACAGATTTAATTCATTTGTTGAAATAATCCCTTAACCGGAGGTGTAACGAACCCTAACGGGGAGTTAGTTTAACTTTTTACTGAAGATGACAGCTTAGTTGCAGTTTCTGTCTAATATTTAGAAATTGCCGTTAAAAATGAATTTTTCAAAAATTAAAATGTTAATGTTGATCACTGCTTGAAACATTATTCACTGTAACACCTTATTTTTTAAATAGTTTATTTGTAAGAGTTCTCCTAAAATATTTTTAATAAATTATAGATTTACCCCTTAGTTCAAATTAGTGCGGCAGTACGCAAAATGTAGCATAAAACAAAAATACATATACCTGGAATTATTCACTGGGGGCGCGTTGCGTGGTTACTGTCTTCTCAGATGCTTTTACATGCGGATTTTCGCATGTAGATAGTAGTTTGTGTCAATTCTTAATTATTGCAGTCATTAGGACGTTAATTTGTTTAGTTTAAATTAATTTTTAAGATAATTAAGGAATCCGATTCACTATTATATATAATAATGATATTGTACAAAGGAGAATATAAATGAACCGATGTGTTGAAACGGCAGGCTACCACGCGAGAAACCTGGTTTCAACGCCTGGTCTGTTTGATGAGGATGAAGTGGAAGACGTCGGTTGTCAATAACGATCTTGTGCAAAAAGTAAACAAGAAAATTCGTAAAGATCGTCATTTCACGATTTCGGAATTGGCTGCAAATTTTCCTCAAATTTCACGTATGGTATTGTATGAAATTATCATGAACAGACTATAGTACCACACAAATTCTGCGAGGTCGGTGCCAAAGATGTTGACGGATGTCCACAAAAACCAGTGACCTTCCTGCATCGCTACGAAACTGATGAAGACGAGTACCTGAATCATATTGTGACTGGCGACGAGACTTGTATTTTGTACACAAATGTTGAAAACAGGCAATAATTTAGAAAACTGAGAAAAGCGATTCAGAACAAAAGGCAAGGATTGCTTCTGCACAATATCGCTCGACCGCACGCGGCAGCTCGCACTGTGCAACTCATTCAATAATTCCGTTTTCTTGACGCCCTTAAAACGGCACTACAAAATTAGCAAGAGAAACAGAAAGAAGGTAAAATGTTGAAATGTGACATCCGACAGTTGACCCTCGAAGCAAACCCCAGCAAAATGTTCAGCTTTTTGCTCATATTAATAAATGGCTTACCATGTTATGTTACTCAATTTGATATTGTTTTGTTTAAATAAGTCAATATTAAAATAAAGAACGATAACAAGTAACATTTGTTGATTACGTTAGAGGGAAATGGGGAGCAAAAGTGGTATAAAAAATTTAGCACCTCCCGGGTAGTGTAATAATTCTTCGACCTCCTTACTTAACGGTTAAAGTTTTATCAATAATAATATTAAAAGCACGCATAAAAACAAAAAAATAATTGGCGAAATCGACCGACGCAACGGGAAAATAAGGTTCTTTAATGAAACATTACCCGAGCCGCACGAAATATCCTAAAGGGCCGCATGTGGACCGCAGGCCGCGGGTTGAGAACTCCTGGTGTACCGTAAACAAATAATAATGATAATAACAACTTAAGTTTTTATTTTCATGGCTAATGAAAGCCTGCGGTTGCGGTTTATTAATTAAAATACAAAACCGCTTCTAACTCTGAACCGGTAGGCTTGTGGACATATGTAGATTCAGAATTTTGTTTGGTTTAATGAGTATTGTACGTGGGTAAATTATCCGACTTATTTTTTAAACGCCCTGTATATGAATAGTAAATTTGAATGAAGGGTACAAGCTCTATCCCACTTCTGAATTGTTAAATAAAAATGCCGAATCAAATTATATTTTTTTCCCTGACAATTAGTTACATTTATCTTTTATATTAATTACAGTAACTTATTCATTTAGAGAAAATACATCAATTCCTGGACATGCACTTTACAATTTATGAAGTATTTACAAAATTTAGAAGTGGTGTATATCGTTCTATTTCCTTAATATAGCTTTTACATTGTACTAATCACCGTTAATTTTTGGGATATCCCACACAAATGCATGGGAAAAGGAATGGATAGATATCTTTTATTTTCCAATAAGTTCAGGTTTATGTATAAAATTGGGAAATAACACCCCGAATCTGTTTAAAATTGTTGTCAAATACAGGAGTCATCATTTAAAGAAATATTTGTATATATTTCAAGGATGCAGAGACAATCTTCTGTGCACTTTACTTCATAAACTGTGCCACAATCTAGTGCACCATAGAATATAATTTTAATATCATTCGCTTGGTTCTATTTATTCTTTTCTTTTTTCTAACAGGTTTAATACATGTGAGATGCAGTCGACCATTGTTTTTTTGGTGCAGTTAACATTCCTTTTTGGGTCGGAACTGTCATTCTTTGCAGCTTGTACCACAAGCTTATATTTTCTTTATTTCGTGGCAAGGAACAAAGTAAGCAGTAATGATGCGGAGATTCTATAGTACTCAGAGTTATTCTTTGAGGTTATCATTCTTCCGATTTTGTCAATGAAAACGGTCATATTCACAATACCCGTGTACTTGTCGAAGGGCACAGTAAATTGTTACGACAAGTAACTAGCCAATAATACTTCGACATTCGTACTTGCAATCTCCTTCCTGCTCGTGCTAAAATGTAACACAACAAGGACTTTCTTTGAAAGAGGTCGCCGATTTATTTGTGAAAGAGCGCTTGCAAATATTGACAAAAATCACCTGATTCACGATATGTCAGCCGATAATTGTGTTAAATAATGTCAACGAGGTAGACTGTATATTTTGCTTTGAACTGAACGGTTTGCACGCTCGAAAATTATGGCTTTGTGTAGAAATAGGACATAATATTGATTACTGATTTCTACTGCTGATACATGCTTTGACTTTTGTATGGCAGTGGTAACAAGCCATGCATATTTCATAGCCCTCGTCGTTAGTAGGCCATTTAAATGTATTTTTTGTTAGTACCGAAAATTTAAATTAGGCAACTTTTGCAGATATATGTATACAGGATTGGACAAAAATAAGGAACAATGGAAATACCTAAAAAAAGACGTCTACATGATTCCGATATATAGCGAATACTATGGAGGTACTGCTGATTTAAAAGAACTTCTGGTTTAGCCGAAAATGATATCACCTCGATTATTTTAAATCAAATACTGTATGTATTTTTTTATGTGTCGATAGAACTTTTATGGCGAGTGCAGTGTTATAAGGTTTGATGCCTTTATGTTTTAATGATTGTAGAGATATTAAACAAAACACTGAACAATAACGTTTCGTAATTTGTTTTATTACACGTGATAACAACACAATGAAAACCAAACAAATAAAAAACGCGAACGTCACTTGCTCAAAATATCCACCATTTACTTCTTGACAACAACCAAGTCTATATACAAATCCTTTGGTTACATTATTCGGGAATTCTTTTTTTACCAGCACTTCTGAGTCTTAATTCGATATTATTTGGCCGTTCAGTATACAGATTTTAAATATTCCCAAAGAAAGAAATACAATGGATTCAGGTCCGGAGAACGAGCGGGCCATTCAATAAAACTGCTGTACCCTATACACGTACTTGGAAACATTTGGTTTAGAAGATGCCAAACATTTAAAGCGTAATGAGTAGGTGCTCCGTCCTTATAAAATCAAATATTATTATAATTCGCCTTCTTCAACAGCAGGAACAATTTGATTTTATAAAAGTTCTAAATACTTTTGATCTGTTAATGTCCTGCCAATAAAAATCAGGCCAATCATTTCTAAAAATACCGATCCAAAGATTTCATTTCTGTGGGTGCTGGGCAAAATCGACAATTATGGCGATTGACCCTATCGTTTCAAAGGTTGTCTCATCTAAGAGCACCCAATTATTACAGATTGCAATCGCTGTTTCGCAAAATTAAGTCTATAGTGATATTTTTCCTACCTTAGTACTCTTCCTATGAACGGCTTGCATCATTCATAAATGCAAGTTCTGAAGGAGAATTTTCATCCAACGTAATCGCAATAACTTGGGTTATATTCTCACTAGCTGCAGTCTTTGATCGTCCATTTTTAGGTAAATTTCGAACACTTCCATTCTAATCATACCTTCGCAAAGTTTTGCTGATCACTATGCGCGTTATTAGATCTCGATCTGGATGAAAGTTTTTAAGTAAAGTAGAAACTTGTTAAGTTCTACGACGCTCATCAAAACCAACCATAAAATTGGAATTCGTTTTATTTCTGATAATTCAACCATTTCTATTGTTAAATTCAGTAATTTTACTTAATTTGGTTAATTAATTGATTACTGCTACCACAATGTCCAACCTATCGAACAACACGAAACAAGCAAAATATAGCAGCTTGCGACTTCCTTCGAAGTCAAAATTATCAAACAAACATTCCAAAACTGAAAGCTTATAGCAATTGTTTTTTGGAACAGGAAAATCGTATTGTTGACTGATTTTTTGCAACGTGGTACACCAATTAATACAGACGTGTATGGTAAGATCTTAACAAAGTTAAGAAGGGCAATTCAGAATAAAAAACGAGGATTGCTGACCTCTGGAATCGTGTTTTTCCACGATAACGTCTTATCGCACGCGGCGGCTCGCACTGTACACCTCATTGAGCAATTCAATTGGGAAATTTTTAACCATCTTCCGGTCCCGATATAGAGTAAGTATCACCTCTTCCTCCAGCTTAAGAATTTTTAAGAATTCGCGATCTTTTTCGCGACGACGACGACCACAAAACCACGATACAAAATTTGTTTTTGTTACAGGTTGCAACCTTCTATGACGAAGCTATAGAAAAACTGCCCATCTAGATCTAAGCATTATGGATAGCCACCAAATCCAACACTTATAAAAAAGCAAAAATTCCTAGCCTCAAAAGTAACGCGCTTACCTATGACAGCGATCAAATCAAATGCGAGCTTTTCGCTAAATACATTACAGATGTGTTTCAGTCCAATCCAGTTAATGATGAGGACAATACTGACATTGAAGCTGTTGCGAACGAACCTAATCTGAAGCACGGACCTTCCATTGTATCTGTATCACCTAAAGAGTTTACTAGGCATATATCTAAACCGCATCCAAAAAATCTCCAAGGTATGACTTAATAGCAAATATTGTACTTAAAAACTTAACAAAAACATCGATGGCATTCTTAGCTAGTTTATTTAATGTTGGCTTTCACCTTGGATATTTCTCGAATTCTTGGAAAATTGCAGAAATAAATATGTTCCACAAGCCCGGAAAAGACAAAAGTCAACCCAGCAGTTATAGGCCGCTTAGTTTGCTCCCTACACTACCAAATCTTCTAAAAAAAGTTATACTAACTAGACTACAAACATTCATTGAACAACAAGCTATCGTCCCGGAACAGCAGTTTAGATTTAGATCATTCCATTCAGCCAGTCACCAACTATTGCGAATTACCAGCATAATAAATAATGGATTCGAGAATAAGTTACACAAAGTTATTGCTTTCTTTGGCGTTAAACAAGCTTTCGACAGAGTCTGGATCTAAAGTCTGTTACATAAACTGAAACTCTGCAATATACCTATCACCGTATGCGCAATTATAAAATCATTCTTAAGTGAGAGGATTTTTAGTGTAAAACTAAATTCTAAAATTTCATAATTTCAGCAAACTGCAGCCGGCGTATATCAGGGGTCAGTCCAACTCTGTACAATCTTTTTGTTCATGACATACCAATTCCCAACAATGTAGAAATAACGATGTTCACAGACAACACAGCATTCATAGCTCTAAACTCCAACTTGCCAATAGCAGTAAGCGAACTGCAAGCAGCAATGTCTTTCAGTCATGGTGCAGAAAATGAAAAATCACATTGAACGCTGACAAATGTCAGGCTAAGATTTTCACACTGAGACGTCCACCCAATCCAGATATCCTTGTTATCAATAACAAATTCATAAAATGGAACCCAAATGATGGAATCGTCAAATATCTAGGGCTGTATCTTGATAAACACCTGATGTGGGGTTACCACATTAACCAAAAACTGAATGAGTGTTATGCCTGGCTGTCCCTAATGTATCCGCTTTTAAACAGAAAAACTTCTTTAAAGATTTCTTGTTCAATGTAGCTATATAAATTCCTTATTAGGCCTATAATAATGTACGGATCAGTGATTTGGGGAACGAGCAAAACGAATACCTATTAGAAAAGTTGAAACACTACAGAATACAGAATAAAATTCTCAGAATAGTGTACAATGCTAGCTGATTTGTTAAAAATATTCAACTTCACCGAGAGCTTAATACTCCAACCATCGAAAAGCATATAAGGCAGCTATCCACGTCTTTCTTCATCACTAAATGTTGCGGTGCGCTCCACTTCGGACTTCACACTCGTATTCCACCAGAAAATAGAAGACTTGAACGATGCGTACTTACAGATCTCCTTCTTCCCAACAGATAGTTAACTAAGGTTGCATGTGCAAGTTGAGTGTATTGTTCTATTAATATATATATATATATATATATATATGTGTGTGTGTGTGTGTCCTTAACAGTGGCAAAATGCCATCCAAAAAGAAACCGTTCAAATTATCGGATGAAAAACGATATGAAATAATTTTTCATCATAAACAAGGCGCTTCCGGTCGTGAAATAGCTATGGAAGTGCACTGCAATCAATCCATAGTTATTAGAGTGATCAAAAAACACTCTGAGATGGGAAAGATTGAAGATAAACCCCGCAGTGGCCGCCCAAAAAAAACCATCAGTGAAAGACGACAGTGTATTGCGGAGGATGCGCCTGGCAGATAGAAGTCTTACTTCGACAAATTTTACCTGAATATGACCAGAAACTATTAATATACGTGTATGCACTTCTACTGGAAGATGGAGACTTCTTAAATCTTGACTTAGGGGTTGCAAAGCCCGGAAGAAACCCCTCCTATCAGAAAAACCAAGGCTCCAGAACAATGGCAGAAGGTATTATTTAACAATCATGCTGGAAACACATATGTTAGAAGATTTCTTGGAGAAGAATTTTCACGACAGTGTGTTCTGCCAACAATTAAACATCCAACCTCCGTCATGATATAGGCCTGCATATCTCCTCAAGGTGTTGGTAGACTGCATGTTGTATCTGGCATGATGAATGCAATCACATACATTGATGTCCTACAGGATAAAAGGCAACGGTTGTTCAATTTTTGATGTCGACGAATAAAGTTAAAATTA
>JABXWE010005825.1:0-14436 GCA_014611495.1 Limonius californicus | reverse complement strand
GCTCCATAGGAATCAAATTTCTATTTTAATTGGCGTTCTTATGTTGATTATAGTTATGGAGGCCGCTTCCGCAAAGCCTTTGAAAAGTTCCCTTTGTGGGCTAGATTTGCCGTTTAAAAACAATTCTCGTAAATGTTTACTCTCGGAAGTCGCACGTGTTATTCTTTCCAGAACAATTGCATTGTATTTCTATATGTGGTATAATCTTTTTGGGGAATCCAGGTTCGCGTTGCGTTGAGTTCCTCAGTCGATCTTCCATTGTCGCTGACTCCGGTCGGACAAGTCCATCTACCGAGGCTGTTAAGTAATGAAGTACTGCAGGGGCGGCTTTTGGTTTTCGATGGGTATCCATCGCGTGTAATTTCGTATCGCTGTTAGCACCGTGAAGTGAACAGAATATCGACAGTGTCGGATTCGAAAGAAATGCGCTGGAATTTATCCCTGGAAAGGCAATTTATTGAATATTTCGTCTCGGAATTCTTCCGAAGAACGTCTACCTTTTTCCCGGATCTGAAAATACCTCAGAATTGTGCCTGCCTCTCTCTCGATTCCATTCATCGAAATTCAAGGTAATTGCAAAATCCTAAGTGATCGAACCTTTTTTTTTATACAACAAGAAGCGACCGTCAGTTGCCGATTGTCCTTTTTTTGTATTATTAAATGTAAAGAGTAATAATATATATTGTGTAATTCGTGTAAACTCCGACGCCACTGGCCACGTAGTCGTTTGGACAATTTGAATAACGTACGCCAGCGACGGCGAGCCTCTCCTCTTGATGGCTCAAATTAACTATTTGTAATATAGAGCTATTAAATTACCATTTACCGTCATTTTTTTATTGTTATTTCCAGTCGTTTAATTATATGTCCTGAAAAATTTATTACATCTTTTATTATTTTGTATTTGTATTTGTGTGTGCATGAATTTTGCAAGCTTTCTAAACAGGAGGGAGGCACAATAAAAGTGAGTTCGATGCCCGTAAGCTGTTTGCCAATCGGCCTTCCATGAGAACCTGCAATCAGCTGTGATTTGGAAGGTGGCGCCCGCTAGTTTTCACCCACTCTGTACGCAACCAGGAAGATTTTCACCTGTAAGCGATTTCCGCGAACCCCCTACTCCTCTGAGCTAAGCTGCAGGCCCTTTTACACCTATCCGGTTGCATGTCGACGAAAAAGCGCGTTCGGCCCGTAGCAAATTGTGAATATTTCGAATTTGATGCCTTATTACTCTATAGGGCAAGGTTATACTGTGCAACCAATCTACTATTTACAAAATATTAAATTCTAAAAATACGCTTTAAAGGCAGGCATGCAAATATTCAAGGCTTTAAATTTGAAGATGCCAACTTTCAACTTACAATGTTCAACTGAACTTCAGTTATCTCAAAAATGGTTCATCATCGTCATCTTCCAATAGCTTCTTTAGTTCATCGATGGCCATAGGCCATAGGCCAAATGTTTCCATGTCCCCCCTGCTTTTAGGGAATTAAATTACCATTACCACCCAAATATGAAATCAATGAAAACAAATAGTTCATTTTTTAATACGAATATATTAAAAAACTCATCAATTAAAATTCGACAATTAAATTAATATTCGAACAAAATACATCATTTAACACACAGAATGTGCCAATATGAACCCCCGTTGCTTTCATTTACACATAAATTCCATGGATTAACAAATTGAGCCCAATTTACACGCCTAGTTGACGGGTATTGTATTAGCTCTTCATTCATATGCTACTCGCCTTATTCCGCAGAGCATCTTTAGTGACTGCATAAATACATGGGGATAATAAACAGATGTTTGACTGTCGCAAAAGCTCCCTGTGTGTGATACGGTTGTATGAATTCATAATTGGCACTGCCTCAGATTTCGGAGCACATCTGAGCACAAATAAACCTTTGGGAAACAGCAGCTGATTTATTTTTCCTGGAGTTCGAATTTCGAATGCCGAAACTCGCAAAAAAAAACATTCATTAAAATGTCCTTTAGCTTAATCAGCAAGAGAAACGTAACGAGCGTTGCTTCTGAAATTTAATATATTATTTTTTGCTCATCAAAACTTCTGATGACGAACGCTTCGCTATTGCAGCATGTTTAGTAAGTTACGCTAAAGCCGTAGAATTTATAAACATGTGGCTGAATAACGGCAAACGGCGAAACAGTTGTTACTCCACTCGAATCTAGTCTGCCTTGCTTAATTACTTATTTAATGCCACACCTTCAGTTCGAAGTGACACTGCTCGCTGCTGGGGTTGTTTAATTTAATCCTGTTACGGCTTTATTCTATTTTATTTGTTTTAACGGAGTAACATAAAGTAGATATCATCATATAGATATCATCAAATAAAGCTAATTAGTACAGACTTAGAGCCTAAACGCATTATTTCTTTACTATTTAAACAATCTGAACAACTTTTATTTGTAACGAAATACATATTTACACTAACGTTATTTTCGTATGCCTTCCAGCTGTCTTAACGTTTTCTTCACCCTAAATACAGTGCATTACACACGGTGGATACTTTAGCATGAATTTATAAGGAAAAGGAATGCACGTAATATTTGTAGGCCACAAAAAAGTATACGCCAGTGTACCAGTAAACAAAATTATGGGAAATAAAAGAGACCAGTGAAATAAAAAAATCTATATTAATGCTGTCAAAAAGCTGTATGAAAGTAGCACCAGTTGTATAAATATGGGAAGAGTCTTATCTGACGAATTTATGGTTAATAAAGAATTGCGACAGGGCTGCACCATGTCTCCAACATTGTTTAAGATATATTTAAATACAGCGTTAAAGATAAGGACACGGAAGTGCTTCAGATTGGTCGAAAGAACGTTACACCTTGCTCTTTGCGGACAATCAGATTGTGCTGGCTGAAAGTGCCGATGATGCCAGTTATATGACGAGGAAGTTAATGGAAAAGTATACAAAATAGGGGCTCGAAATCAACTTTGACAAGACTGCGTATGTGGTTATTGGAGGTCAAGGCGAAGATATATTCACGGAAGCAGGAATGATTAAGACAACAGATCATTACAAATATCTAGGAGTAACATTAACATCAGACGGCAAAGACGAGAAAGATATTTTAAATAAAATAGGACAAGGAAGAAGACTGACACAATAACTACACTCTATTCTATGTTACAAAGCTATTTAAAAAAAAAGTAAAACAATAAAGTTCAAAACGCCAATTGAAAGTTCAATCAGCTATGGATCGGAAATATGGGTGATAAATAAGAGATTAGCACAAAGAATAAATGCAACTGAAATGAATTACTGGAGAAGATGCTGCAGTGTTACAAAACTTAAGCTTCTGAGGTATACAGCGATTAGAGAGAAAATGGAAGTAGATAGAAACTTACTTGACAATATAGAAACGAAAAAATTACTGTGTTACGGGCATCTCAAACGAATGGAAGAGGCGGGACTACCCCATAAAATGTATATATGGACACCCCCGGAACGTAGAAAAAGGGGGAGACCGAGAATAGAATGGCAAGATACCATAAAGAAAACAATGGAGAAGAGAGATTTGGAGAAGGATGAATGGATAGAGGGGAAGACCTGGCGCTTAGGATGCGAGAAATGGGCAGAAGAGACGTAACAAAAGTCGCCTATGTATATATATATATATTGCTGTGTTATGTACCCTATATAATATTATTATTATAAACTATATCTAGACTATATTGATCTTATGAGATAACCCAAATATGAGGTAATTTTTGGTTTCGTAGTACCTTATGTATGTATAAGCTATAAAAGGATACTATTTTGATGATTGGAAGATTGTTTTTACCTGAAATTGTTTATAATTAGTTTCATTGCCATGTAAGAAAGGTTATTTAGAAGATTGTATTAATTAATATTGATAATTGGATACCTAATAAGAGAATAAGGCCTTGTATGATCTTCGGAAAGTGATGCGTAGTGCTACTTTTGGATTGAAATTGATCTTGTGAGTAAACATTCCGTAGAGAATGATGTTAAAACATAGTAGTGAGACGTGGGACGTTAATTTGAGTACTGTGGGCAAATAAGGGAGCCCTAGAACATAAAAAACTTGATTATTGTTGGTTTATGTCTTGTAAATATTTGTGTGACAAGTTGTATTTGTATTTTATGGTATTAATATTGTTGTAAACAGTTTATATGTTGTTTGAGGAAGGTGTTAAAGCACTTTTGTTTTGTTGAAGTAGATTATTTATTAACTAATATTGAAAATTAGTTGAAATTATTAATTTTGTAAGTTAGAACCTTGTGTTTGGTATTTATCTTATTATTAGTATTTGGGAAGGATGTTTTGTTGCATATTTAATTGTACTGTAAAATTTAGATTATGATTTTCATGATTTTAAGCCTTTATTGTTAAATTTTGGATATTTTGAACGTTTAATTACTTGAAATGTTTTTTAAATCAAATGTTGTCATATTTGGTACTAAAAGAATCGTAATTTTATGAAGATCATAAATATGAATTTAGTTTTTCGAAGCATAATTTAATTTTCTTGTATTTTGTAAATTTAAAATGTTAATTAACAATTGAAAATGTAAACAATAATTTTAAGCGTTTTGATTGGTCCATTTTAATTATTCATCTGCGTAAAATGTCCAATTTGGTATGATTTTGGGAATTTAGTTGTTTTTTTTGTATTTGAAGCAGAAGGACGCTTTTTCTGGTTCTCTGTAAATAAAATTTTAAGTTATTAAGGATCAAATTCGTTTAAAAGTAGGCGTGGCTTCAGCCTTGTTAAAATAAAAATATTCAAAGTTTATATTTTGTGAAAATTATAAAGTGTAAACAATTTTCAATTAAGTTAAAATATTATTGAGTGTTAAGTGTTTATTAAAAATTAAAATTACATTTTTTTACCTGCAGTATAAGTTTAAACTGAGTTATTTATTTCATTGTCCTCATAGCCTAAAATAAAAAGTGAAATTAAAAGTGAGTTCATTACTACGATTTAAAGAATAAACAACTTACCTATATCAAGTGATAAGAGTATAATAAAATTTGGAAGTATTCACTGGAAATTACACAACACTTTAATTAATTAATTTGATGGTTTGTACGAGTGCGAGGTCAAATATGCTACCAGAAGTAAGGCTGTCTGGATGAAATTGGCGGGATTCAGCTGACAGTGCATTCCAGGAAATTTGGGTGTACATTAGACGGCAGCATTTTTGATGTACACTAAACTTCAACAGTTTGGATTAAGATAAGTCTATTTTGGTTTAATACTTGTATTTGCAAAAACTTTTATTATTGGAGTTTTATGACTATCAGTAGCGAGGCCACGAACTGAAAAATCCTTAGATATTTGTATTTTTAGATGCTGGTATTTTTAATTAATGTTCATGTTCATACGAAATGTCGCGAAAGAAACATTACGACAAAATTTGGTTTGGAAAAATAAAAATTTCTGGGATTAGTTAGCAGTAACACGTATTTACAAAGAACATGGCTTACAGTTCGGCACGGTTTATTTGTTTGAAATTCAAATTATGATAGATATATAAGTAAAAGGAATTATTTAGAATTATTTCATAATGAATAAAATAGGGAATTTATGGAAGTCACAGAGGTTCGGGGAACACTCGGCCTATAGATAAATGATCTATGTCGGCAAATACAAAAATACAAAAACGGTAATATCTAGAATAGCATTAGAATAAAAATACAGAAAGCAAACAGAGAAATATAGAAGAAGACATTTGAAGATTGAAACGATATTACAATCTGTAGGGTCTAGGGACCTCGATGGGGCAGTGCAAACAAGCGCTGTGAGTCGAGGTGACAGTGAAATGCGGTTCAATCGGCTGCGTGGTCAAACCCCGGCCGAGGCGACCGTATTTCACTTAGTTAAGTTTAGGGTGCATGTTGCATGGATGGTTAGTATGTAAGGGACACCCACGCCCCCATGAAGTAATGCGAAAACAGTGCCAGGGGGTTTGAATGGTGGTGTGAATGTAAAAAAATCTATGGGGTCTACCACAAAAAAGCAAGGGGATATATAAAAATATATAAGGAATATATTTCTCTTTCTTACGTAGTGCACAACTTCCCTTAGGTTATTTATCATTTTTCTAAAGAGACTGCCGTATAAATTGTTAAGCGTAGTCCACGGGTTCAGCTAGTGTTTGTATAAACTTTTCAACGTATTTTCAATTAAGAAGACTCGCGCATCTACAAGATTTATATTAATTATTTTTAATTATTCGTATCTAGAATTATTGAGATTTAAGGAAACATATTTGTTTCCAATGGTTTTTAAATAATATTTTACCTTATAGGCCACTGAGTAGCTGATGTATAGAAGTATCAGTAATATAAAAATCCGTAAGTAAGTACCGAACAAATTACTAGATTGCAATTTAGGTGCCCTATAACACCCCGCTACGTCCCGTAAGAGAAAAAGCACTCGAAGAAGAAGATAACACCCCAAATAAGAAATGTTAAATTGCTTCCGCGAAAATACGCTACCACAAGAAGAATGTCTGTTTTTCGTTGTCGACCTTTTTGTGGAAGAATTATCCATCTTTGTTGATAGCGAAGTATAGGAACACTAACTACGCGCTGGACAGGCGATATCAAGAGGATAACAACAAATTGGCTGAAAACAACGCAGAAAATGGGGGCATGGAAACATTTGGGGGAGGCCTACGGCCAATGATGGACGAAAGAAGAGGCTGTTTGTCGATGATGATGAAGAACCAAAGTGAAGATTGTAGGTTGAAAATTGGAATCATCACATTTAAAGTATCTTTTAAAAATTTTATATGTTATTTAAACAGTAGGTTCGTTGCACAGTACAACCTCGCCATATAGAGTAATAAAGTATTAAATTCGATATATACAAAATTTCCAAGAAGGCGTCGCAAACAGGCATTATTAATCAATGCAAAATAATTTTGCAGGCATTTCTGGTCTTCGCCACACCATGAAAGGGTTTATTAAACCTCTGCCTATAGGCAGGCGAGATTTTTAGGTATCCAAAACGAATATATGCATTAAAAATTAGAATGAACTTTTATTCGCAAAATACTGTAGGTACATGCCGTTTAATATGATCACATCAGGCCATCTACACGAGTATAATATGGGCAGGCATTGGCGAACCAGAGTTTCAATGCAGATTCCACTTTCGTTTTTCCCAATGCAATATTTTTAGTGCGTCTTCTACTTCACTGTTTTTTTTTTATAGTTTTACCCAAAACTGGCTGTGAAAGGTTTAATTCTGCCGCTCCAGTCCGCTGGCTTATTTTAGGCAACTTATCATCTGTTCTAAAAGGTTATCTTTTTAAGCTAAGATCACGTTTCTTTTTTGTCGGCGATTGCAAAGGGTTACAATAGAAGAGAGTTAGCTGCTGCCAATCAGCCTGCGGGCTGTTACCTTAAGAGAAAAAGAGAGATAGGTGCATTAGCACTCGAGTGTGAAAATACAAACAGACATTACTGTAAACGATGTTTCTCCTATGTAGTTGTATCCGAATGATAACATTAACTGTGATTCCATTAACTATTGTAGTGATAATATGCTCATCTAACCGCATGTTAATTACAAATCTCCCCTACATGTCTAAGTTTTGTGCTACCTTGACTTCGTCGTACTGTTGTTCTTGGCTGTCTAAATGGCATGAAGAGGTTGGTGTAAGGAGATTTCACTTCTTAGAAGGAAACAGATACTTCATGCAAGAAATTAGAAGCAGAAGTATTGCTAAGAATTAGGATAGAAACAGAAAAAATTGAAACTATTGAAAAACGAAAATTAGAATACCTAGGGCACATAATGAGAAATCCAGAAAGATATGGTATCCAACAGTTGGTATTACAAGGAAAACTCCAGGGAAAAGGGGACCATGTAGAAGGCCTATATCGTTGCAAAAAAATTCCATGAAATTAATGTATACCAACGGAGCCAACCAACACCGGAGTTCTTCAGAACAACGGTTAGCAAGACAAAAATATGCCTTATGGTTCCGATGGGGCAGTCGTTAACCAGACAAGAATAGCTATTATAGCTGCCAACATGTGGTAAAGAATTCGAACCCGAAGATGGAGAAAGAAGGAAGCAGCAAAGAAACTTGCAGCATTTACTACCTGTTTTGTAATATTTACTAATTTAACTGAGTGACTAGCATTAAAATTTTAGTTGTATTTCATCGTTCAATCAATTAAATCCAATCTTGATGTAGTTATCACTTTTGCATTATTTCGTAGTATAATTTAGTGTAGCATATTCTCAAAGTGAAATAAATGTTTTTATATAGAACTTTATTGCAAGGATTTCGGTAGCAAGTACTAAGCCGCAATTTTGTCGCATGCCATCTCGTCAGGCGATTACAATATAAACTAGACAATAATGAAATGAATTATAAAACATCACTACGAATTAAACTGAAAAGCCCCGCCCACATTAAAGTTTATAATAAGTGTGATGTGGTTTTCGTGTTATTTCCGACAGCAAAGAGTTGTTGACCATTAAGTAGGCCTAGCTAGTATTTTAGCGGTGTATTAATAACGTTACAGAAAGTGCGTTAAAACAAAGAGTCTGCAAAGCTATCTAAAACTAAACTGAAACGAGTTTTCGGAAATATTAGGTAATACATTTAAAAAATATGCTAAACGAAGTGTAGCACGTAGCCCACAAGTTGATTACGTTAGTATTAATTGCAGGACTAAACGTATTTTCAAAGTCAGCTGGTTTTTTGTATCAAAAATACGAGGGTTGTTCTGTGTCTGCCGAGCCTAGTAAAGATTACACAATTTATTGACAAAACAAATTTATTTATTTTTTATTAATTATTAATTATTTTAAATTTAATTTAATATATAATAACATATAATTTAAATGAATTAAAATTAAAATACTTTAATTGATGGTTAACGAAAAGCATGTTCAACTCAAACTTCAATATTTTTAGCAGTTAAACAAATTGAAATAGAATTTTCTTACAACCTTTGAAATGGTGGTTGTGAATGTTATACAGGGTGTATCAGAAATAGGTACAAATATTTAAACCAGTAATAGATTGGCTTAAGTAGAATTCATTGGTACTAATCATTTTTCAAAAATCATTTTTTGAATTAAAACATAAAATAAAATTTTATTTGAGAACTGCTGATGATACATTGAAAATTCATTTAAACTACAGAAAGTTATTACCTAATTATAACGTAAATCCAAAGTGGCAAACACGTAAAAACTTGCCTGATTTGTGATAACAACAACAGACTGAATAGAAATTAGTGACCTACCTAATAATATTGGTTTATGGTAGGTGATAAGAAATTACTTACTCTCCTTTCCATAACATGTCTTTGAACTCAAATTTTTGTTATTATCCTGCGGTACTCAAACAATTTTGGGTATAATTTTCAATTATTATTTTCTCATATCTTAAGGGTCCCATTGCCAAAGAAATGTTTTTTCTAGTTTGTATATATTGTAATCTACCATCGGATTTAATATTTGTACCTATTTCAGCTACACCCTGTATATTTCGTAAGTTATTATGAATATCTTTCCAAAGCGCCATTTCCCATTAGGGGCATTTGCGACCTATTCCCAGCTCCGATACATGACGGTGGAGACCTACAGATAAAAGTTAGCTCCAAATCACGGAAGTGCAGCGCACTTCATCTTTACAGCTGTTTTCTTAGCTCGTTTCAGATAATTTTAGAACATAGGTGACAGAAGGAAACCCCGGGAAACTCTGGTGGTTGTTCTAATGACTTCCAACGAGTTTTAAAGATACTCTATTTAGATGAATAATTGACTGTAGATTTTCTAGGCACATGCCAAACACATTTACTACCCTAATCAAACGTCCTTTATACGAGGGCTATTCTCTTTCTGCTGAGCCTAGTAAAGTAATACACATTTATTGACAAAACAAATTTATTTATAATATTTCAAAGTATTCCCATCCACAGCCAATGTAGTTTTGCATCCACGAAAACCCGTCTTTAAAACATTTTCTCCAATTTTCCCGCGTTAGGTTATTCATTCCATTTTTAAATGCGTCATCCGCTTCTTCGACCGCAGGAAACGTAAACCCTAACGTATTCCTTACACCCGGCAATAAAATGAAATCATTAGGTGCTAGGTCTGGAATATACGGCGAATGACCCATTATTTCAATGTTTTGGGCATTCAAATAGTCAGTCGTTCGAGCAGCAGTGTGCGCCCGTGCGTTACCTTGATGCAAGATGATCCTTCCTCTTGGACGTTTTTCGCCAACATTTTGGAAAGCTTGAGGCAAACGAAGTGTAGTGTACCATTCAGTATTAACCGCTTCATGCACTCACCCGAATTAATTTGGGGAAATCCATGGTTCCATTTTTCATTCATTTCTCAAACAATGAAGATTATGATGCGGATACTCATCCTAATCCGAAATTGAATCAAATTTGGCCAATAATATTGTTAAAAAATTTAGAGGTGCTTGCGTTCCTGAAAAACACGTAACAATAGACGAAAGCTTTCTTTTATACAAAGGGCGGTTGGGGTGGATACAGTATCTACCACTAAAACGAGTATGGTATAAAATCATATTTACTATGCGAATCTAAATCAGGCTATGTGTGGAACTTCTTCATATATACAGGCAAAAATACAGTAATCGATGAAGCATATGCAGAAATGCCTGTCTCCTTCCAAGTTGTAATGTCTTTAGCCAAACCCCTTCTAAATCAAGGCTATTGTCTAACGATGGACAATTTTTATAATTCCCCATTGCTTGTTGATTGTCTAATCAAGCATAAAACTGATTATATGGAAAGCTGAAGGTAACAAAGAAGTACCAAAGGAACTAAAAACTACAAAATTGAAAAAAGGTGAATTGATAGGTTTCCAGAGGGGAAAACTTTCTGTTATGAAATGGAAAGACAAAAAAGATGTCTATTGCACACGCTTGCTACGGGAGAAGTAAAAAAAAGGGGCTAAACAAAAGTAAAGCCTGTCTCCGTACTTCAATATAATAACACCATGGGAGGGGTTGACCGTGTAGATCAACATTTATTAGATTATGCTATTCCAAGGAAAAGATGCAAGAAATATTATTAAAAAAAATTCTTCCATCTCTTCGATTTGGCTTTATGGAACTCCTTCGTTCTCTATCAACAAACTGGAGGCGCAAAGACAGCATTGCTGTACAGGTATGTAAGAGTAGGATCTCATTTTAGTAAATTATCTATGATATTATTTTTGTACAGGCTTGAAGTTGTGAAACTCATCATGGAAAAATATCACCAAGAAGATTTTTCTTCCAAAAAATCGCGCCCTTCGGCACAACTTTTGCCAATTAGACTGTCAGGACGCCATTTTCCAGAGTACATACCACCAACTGCAAATAAACCAAATCCAACAAGGCAATACGTAATATGTTCCAGAGTTAAGACCGCCAGTGGGAAGAAAATTAGAAGAGAATCGCGTTATCACTGTCCTGACTGCAATGTGACCTTGTGTGTGACACTCTGTTTCAGAGTCTATCATACAGTAGCTGATATCTAGATGTTTTTGTAAATATTATACCACACGAGTTAACTCGGGCGAGATTTTATGTGTTCTTTTTCAAAAAATTTCTTTAAAAATTTAGACGATGTTTTATGTTAATTTCAATTTTATATTATGTCCCAACCACATAGAAGGTAAATTCATAATAAAAAACCCCGTGCATAAACGGTCGATTTTTGAGATTTGACCCGTGCATGAAGCGGTTAACAGTACGACGATCCTCCAGTGCTACAGTGGAAACATGTCCAATCATTCCAAAAAATGTAGCGACCATCTTCTTGTTTCCACTTTTTCACGAACAATTTGTTGGAGCAGATACGTTCTCAAAGACCCAAAGTGTCGATTTTTGCTTTCTTTCGGAATCATAGCAGTATACCCACGTTTCATCACCTGTAATGATGTACACCCAAATTAGACGATCCATTGTCAAAGCGATCCAGTGTAGATGTGCACCATGCCATACGGTTTTCTTTTTGACTTGGAGTCAAATTGTGGGGAATCCAACGTGCACAAAGCGTACGTACCATCAAGTGTTTGTGTAAAACGATGTCAGTTCCTTCCGCACCAATCTTTAAAGTTGCTTGCATCCTCCTGGCAGTAACATGCCGGTCCTCTTCAATCATGTTTCGTACAAGACCAATTTTCTTTTCGGTACCTGCCGTTTTTGGCTTAGGAGTTCGAAAGTTGTCATTTAAGGAAAGCCAACCGCGTTGCAATTCATTGTACCACCTATTTACGGTAGCTAAGGAATATGACTTGTCACCAAGCAGTCGATTGATTTTCTCAACACATTCGTTACGGCTTAAGTCATGCGTGAGATTGTAAAAAATCACAGCTCGATAATGCTCTTTATTTAATTCCACGATTTCTTGAGGAAAGGATTACTTTAAAATGCTGTATTTTAAAAACCTTCAAGTATATTTGACAGCTTTCACTATAATTAAACTTATAAATAACTACGTTAACATGTCAAGCAAAATTTGTTTCAAAATATCACAGCCTGCTACATAGGCTCAGCGGAAAGGGAACAGCCCTCGTGTATTACATTTGGAAACTAGTCGTTAGAGGACCATTTTATGCTTTGGAAAATTTCATTGTGAAAAATAGCTTTCTTGACAAAAGTAACATTTGTAGCAGTTTAGAACTTCTGTTAATATGTTAAACTTATTGTTTTGGAAGTTATTGCGTGGGTTTAGAAGAGACATAAAGGTCTAATTAAGTTTCAAAAATCTCTAATGTTCAGACTGTCTGGACCTTTTGTAGAGTTCGGTATTGGTTAGTAAGCCAAGCAGATATATATTTGAGGCAATCTTCCTACACACTCGAGTAGAACAAACAACAACAAAAGCAAACACTAGTCTTATTGCACATTGAAACTTTGCTTTAAGTTGGCTTGAACTGTATTACAATCTGACAAACTGGGAAAGATAGCTTTCTCAAGGATTAGGTCGAACTTAACATAAGTTTCCATAGCCCGGGGCCACTTTCAAAATGAAAAATTGCTCCCGAACGGCGAACAAACTTTTCAGTAATAAATACTGACTAATTTAGTGACAGTATGTGTGAAACCGTTGTTCACTATAAATAGGATAATAAATATCACATTTACAAAGTTGTGTATAGTTGTACAGTGTTAAATTTATATTAATGCGCACTAACATTACACCGAACCCGTTCTATTAACAGTTACATCTAAATGAGTGAATTTATATTACACATACATACCATTTATAAAGCGAAGTGATTGCACCAGTAGTGCTTAACATGATACAATAAATTCTCCTGACAAACACTTATAAATTTTTCATTAACAATGTTTGAATTTAGAATAGATCGTAAAATAAATTATGCGTTAAAATGATTTCTTATGTCCTTAATGCGACTGCATTAAAAACAATAATCGTAAATCATATTACATAAGGAAGCAATTTATGCCTTATTGAAGCGTAGCGAACCGCTCTGACCTCTTGATTTAATAAAATTTGAACTGGAAGATTAACGAACGTAACCAGTTTCATTCATCTCGCCAATGACAGCCACTTAGGCATGTGCCTTTAGAATTTTATTTACACATTCGAGTAGTAGTGTTTATCTGTAAAAGTTCAGCCCTGTCATTTATCTAGAACATATTGACACAGTTTGTAATAAATATACAACCGATTGGTGGAACAGTATACTAACAAGATAGTAAATTTATTGCACGCAGCATGAGACAATCTACTGCCGCAGTTCGCATTATTTTTTGCACGAACCATGTGTGCGTTGACATAATCCGTAACGCTGAAGCGAGGCCGAAATTAAGCGATGGCTTGGTAGGATATCTGACAATAAAATTCACCGAATATATATATATATACAAAATTACGATACAGAAGTCCGATCCAATCAATGGACTTCCATTGTTGATTTGGCGAAGAACTTACCTCTAGAGGTATTCCTCAGCCAAGTTACTTTAGTTAGCCCAAAATCCTACTGCAGATGGCTACTTCTTTGCGAAAATACGTATTTACGAGTTTTCAATATCACAGTGTTAACAGGTTTCCCAAAATTTGCATTAAAATAATTGTTAGGCAACGGTTTTTGACTATTGTGATTATTACTTAAATGTACGCTCAATAAATAAATATTTACTAAAATGAACGTAGATTCTGTCGGCTCAATAACTGCTGGGAAGAATTATACAGGTTTGAAGGAAAAGCTGTGCAGGCCGAAAACAAGTGGTAGCAGAGTTGTAAGAAGGGTCAGCAACGGCAGTCTATAAGAGGCAGTGTTGTTGGCAGCTAGGCATGCATAGCTTGCATATCTTTAGCGTAATAACTAATTAATAGTGTTTGCGAAGCTACTAACTGATTGCGATGCGATTATCCCCTAAACTGAGGCAAGGTGCGAATTTAGTGTT
>JABXWE010005820.1:0-11693 GCA_014611495.1 Limonius californicus | reverse complement strand
ATATTGCAATCACATCGTCGTCTTCACTTGATGACATTGTTCACTGAATTGAATGTAGAAAACACGTTGCTTTGGTGGGATAACTCTATGTCGCCTGCTTGTGTCATGTCGAAATCGTGTCGTTGTCGCGTCGCTGTAGCGCAGCTTTGGTGGGACAAGGGCTTAAGTCGTTGCGATGGTCGTATACGAGTGTACAGACATCTTGGAGAGCGATGCACTGCCGCGTGTATGCAGGAAGTGGACCGATTCGCAACTGGATCGGTCATGGTGTGGGGTAGCATTAGTACAGACGGTCGCACAGACTTGGTTGTCGTTCCCCAACGTCTCAACGCACAAATTTATATTGAGACGATTCTTCAATAGCATGTTGTGCCATTTGCGAAAAATTTTGGCGATGGTTTCATCCTACAAGAGGATAATTGTAGAATTCATACTACTAATTTAACAACAAACTTCTTTCAGGAACAAGAAATCCAAGTGATGGGGTGGCCAGCCATGAGTCCAGACTTAAATTCCATCGAACACGTTTGGGATTTACTCGACAGGCGCATTAGGAAGCGTCCTGCTGCACCTCAGACTCTTCAAGGGTTGGCTGAGGCCCTTGTGGAAGAATGGCGAAATTTACCACAAGATATGTTAAGACGTCTTATTCGCAACATGCCTCGACGTTGCCAGACTGTTATTAAAGCTAACGGGGGGCACACGCGCTACCGAAGCTTGGTATTCGGGAGTTAACAGAATTGCTATTACATTTTAAGTGATAAAACACATTTCGATTTTGGTATTCTTCGTAATAGTTTGGTGTTACGAAAGAAAACCGATTAATTAGAGCATATTTGTTGTTTGTATCTTGTTAAGTAATGTTGAAAGAACAATATACTAAAGTTGATACTTGCGTCTGTCTTGAATGTGAAAAATTATGCACGGCTAAAGAAGTGTTCCTCTAATTTTGTTGAGCAGTGTATCAAATGTCATATTTCTTAGTTAACCCCACACTGTCAGGACTATAAGAATATATGTATCAACCTACCTGTGAATTATATTATGTGCTGATTCCAATTTTCGGTACCCAGAATTCTTATACACTTTCCATAATGGGGGACCAATTAAAGTTGAATATAAACCATCCATGAAATCAATACTGGCTTTTATAATACTTCTTGTTTCTTCCTGTTCTTCCACAAGACAATGAAAGCGATATCCGGGACTTACCACAGAAATAGCTGAAAAAGCACGACATATTTTCTTTTGGGCATTATAGATATTTATACAAAATATTTCTCACTGATACATGCAACCCTAACTAATGGTTTGATGAAAATATTTACAGAAAGAGTGACACTGCTATTTAATAGTTTCTTCCAGGTTTGGTTATTAACCTCCCAAACCACCCAAAGCGGTTTTCAAGTGCGTGATGCTCACCACATCACCAGGTGTCATTAATTTGGCACGCGACAACCGGGTGTTACAGCAAGGATACGGGAGCTTTGATCTTTCGCCTGGCAGTGTGAACTCCTTAATGGGGTGTAGGACCTCGCCATTATTAACCTACCGTGTCGCGTCTATTGGACGCGATCAATTGGACGCGCGACAATTGGACGCGTGCGACAATTGGACGCGACGACTTTTGGACACGCCGACAATTGGACGCGTCTATAATTAAGATTTATAAAAAAATGTATACAGAAAAATGCAGTTTATTATAGTTAGTACAAAGTTACAAAATAAACATTATAAAGTAAGCAGTTAGAAAAAGTTTATATAAAAAACATAAAGGTTCTAAAAAATTACAAAATAAACAACATAAAGTAGCCAATGGTACAATAAACAGAAACGAATCATCATTGCCTTCGCAAATTATTCAACTCATACTTGCAGCTGGAAATTATGCGAAATCCCTCGCAGGTAATCCAATATTGGTCTATTGCCATAATCAGCAACCACTCTTCGTATATTTTCGGCGGTATCGCTGTAAATTCGGAAAATCCCGCTGACGCTGGTAAAGTAACTTTCAAATTCCGAGAAAGGCATTCGAATTCACAATACGCCTTAATTAAACGTAAATAACCCGACAAATTCTAATAAAACTTATATTAAATTTATGAACGCGTCCAATTGTCTCGCGTCCAATTATCTGGCGCGAATTGACGATTGACGTACGCGTCGAATTGACGTGCGCGTCCAATTGTCGCGCGTCCAATTGATGTAGATACTTAACCTACCATTGACATGATAAGGTAAAAAGAGGAACAAACTAAGGAAGAAAGAAGAAAAAGTATTTTAGAAATGCACTAACGAACATTTTTTTTAAATAAATAAATTTTGTATTATACTTATCTGAAAACACCTTGTTTTCATCTGTTTTTACAAAGACGTAAAGGTGGCATTTTCAGAACAGCGCACGCAAAATTTTTCCCGATCTCCGTTTTTTTTCCGTGCGCTAAATCCTGGATTTTGCCGATAATAAATATATCGTTGCTATGGAAATGTTAATCATGTTTGGTACTATTACGATGTATTATGATTACTTTGAAAATAAAATGTTCTAAATTTACTTTTTATCCTTTTTTGCGTTGTTTTTAGATAAGTATAATAAAAAGTATCGTTCATTACACGTCCGGAAATGGATTTTTCCGTGCTTGCATGAATTTGTCACGCGCGCACGGAAAAATCCTTATTTCCAGACTCCTAATGAAATATACTATTACTATCTTAATGCCGTTTAATCATTAATTCTTTAACGCACTTAATATTAAAATTGATATTTCTCCAGTGCTATCCAAAACCATTACTAAATTTGTATTGTCGTTTTCGCAGATCTTTTTAATCTATTTATTTAGTATAGCCGTACTTATTTTTAGCTTTTTGTTATTTGACATTATTATTTGTTATGTTACGTTAAGTGATATGTCCACATGCACTGGATGCACACTCACAGATGGCCAAACAAAGTATGGGGATTGGACCCCAAATATTCGAAGAAGACGAGGACAACCGGCCAAAACTTGGGCACCAGAAGTGCCAGAATCAATGGGAACCACAGGACTACGAGACGGTGATTAGATGGACAAACAGGCTTGGAGGGCAGGATGCGAGATACGTTTACGTCCGTGAAACACTCGTTAATATAATATACGAGGTCTGATCAAAATGTATCCAGAATGGTTTCATAAGTTTGCAATGACTGAACACTGAGGGATGTGGTTTTGCATAAAGTAAGCTTGGCATCTATTTCACATGTGCTGTGAATCACATTGGCCTTGCTCAGTCGGTTGTTTCACAGTAATGTTTTTTGGTGGCATATGTGTAACTGTTTGGCGCGTTTATCATGTCTGAAAAAAGTGATCTACGAATTTGTATCAGATTTTGTCAAAAACTTGGGAACACTCGCGCCAACAATACATATTTAAAGTTACAGAAAGTTATGGGGAAGATTGGATGAGCCATGCACGAGTTTATGAATGGTATAAACGCTTTAAAAATGGTCGTAAGAGTGCTGAGAGTGATCCGCGTTCTGGAAGACCTACAACCAGCAAAGGTGAACAAAATATTGAAGCTGTGCGCACAGCTGTGCGGGAAAATCGCCGAATCACTATTCGTGAGCTATTTTCAGACCTATACATAAGTTTCGGTTCAGTTCAAGCAATTCTTACGAACGATTTGGGTATGAGACGCGTCTCAGCCAAACCTGTACCAAAACTCCTCACAGTTGAACAAAAACATGCCCGTGTTTCCGCTGCTACTGAGTTGCTTGGGTGCGTCAAAAACGACGAAAACTTCGCAAAAACAATCGTAACTGGCGCCGAAACGTGGGTTTATGGGTATGATCCCGAAACTAAGGCCCAATCTTCACAGTGGAAGACCCCACAGTCTCCCAGACCTAAAAAAGCACGACAAAGCCGCAGCAATGTTAAGACGATACTGACTGTTTTTTCGATTACAAAGGAACTGTGCATTATTAATACGCTCCATTGAGGCAGACAATCAACAAGGAGTATTACTGCAAAGTTCTGTGACGTTGAGGAACGCAGTTCGTCGGAAAAAGCCGGACTTGCATGAGAATGGCGAGTGGCAATTGCATCATGACAATGCTCCTGCCCACGCCCCGCAACTTGTGCAAGCAGTTTTTTGCTAAGCACCGTATTCCACAGGTCCGTCGGCCACCCTATTCGCCAGACCTTGCTCCCAGCGACTTTTTTATATTCCCGAAAATAAAATTCCATTTGAAAGGAATAAGATTTTAAGACATTGATGAGATACAGCAGAACACGACGAAGCAGCTGCTCGCTATTTCAGAAGAAAAATTTAAAAAATGTTTCGAGCAATGGCAGCAACGCTGGATTAAGTGTGTGGCTTCGAAAGGAGATTACTTTGAAGGCGATTAAATATTAATTTCATAAATCCTGTAATTTCTTTTTAAATAAAGCCATTCTGGATACATTTTGATCAGACCTCGTATGCAGGGTGCTTCACCGTGAGTGGCGTTTTCGCGAAACAACGAGTAATATGAAACTGAAAATTTATACACAAAGGTTTTACGGGATAATCACCTTAATGAAAATAATGCCACGCATGTGAGACTTGCGGATATACCGGAAGTTGGCATCAACTTCGTTATTTTAAATGGCCTACCATATATTTTATACCGGAATCGAATGCTATTCCTTATTTTAAGGTAACCTTCAATAGCATTCCCTATATCAAAACTTAAAATAGTTTTTGAGATATCTCGTTTTGAATGAAATCTCATGCCAAAACTAACCCATAGTTAAAAATTAATAACCTCCGCTATGGTAAATTCTCAAAACCAAAAAAGAGATGGAGCTTATGTGCCCACAAACTACAAATGCTCCAAAATCTACAGGGTGTTCAGAAATGTGAGTCGAATTTTGACAACTGCGACCTCTATTTAGTCGCTTATTTTAAATGGAACATACTGTATTTTATAATCTCATTTGATTCCTTTTTTGATTAAATTTCAACCAATGTAGGCATTCCCTATAGCTAGATTGTAGGGTTTTTGAGTTATTTAAAGTTATTTAGTAAAAGGTGCAATTAAACTCAATATGGAGTATAGTATACCATGGAGAACAAACATATTTTTTGTAATAATTTAATATTAACCATTACTCAGAAGGTGGTGATCTAAAACTAACTAAGGGCAAAAGAAAAATACATGAACTGTTACCTTTTCTTGGCCCAAAGTACAGCTATTGCAAGCAGCATAAAAATACAGTGTGAAAGTTGAATAAATTTTAATATGTACAACAAATTTAACAAAAACAATACAACGGAAATAAAAATAATTCACGTCAACGTTGAGAAAGTTCATTAAAATAAGAAAATTGTTAATTAGATTTTAAAGATATTGAACTTAACTAGAAATACCGACATAAATATTATAAAAACTGATAACAACTAGTACTGCTCGAAATGCTGTCCATTAACATGTAAACAATTTAAGACTTGGGTAATAACACCGTTAGTGGTTGCTCGCCTAATTTCATTCGCGTCTAGTTCTTCGAACGCCCTTCTTGATTGATTGATTTGAAAGAGCGAGATCTAGGACGCGGTTTTCCAAGCATCTCTAAGCACTGCAGCCAGCATTGGCTTATTCTAACTAAGAATTTCGCCTATCTGGGGTAGTTCCAATTCCAGTAGTAATTTTTAACGTGTCACACATCGCAGTGGTACGGGACCTACGGCTTTACTTCTTATCCGACAGAAGGCGCATTTTCAGATTTTTGCCCGCTAGAAAAATTTCGCCGACCTCATCCAGGTTCGATCCCGCGTCCCTCCAATTTAAAGGCAAACGCGCTAACCACTAGACCACCGAGGCCGGCAACGCTCTTCTTATTTTCATTTCCAATTCTTCTCGTGTATTTACAGGTATATCATACACTTTGTTTTTAATGTTTCCCCACAAATATAAATCAAGTGGGGTGAGATCTGGATTGCTAGCGGGCTATAACCAGGGGCCGCGTCATCCAATCCAATTATCGTCAAAGATATCGTCTAGTATGTTTGATACCTCTCGTGCATAATTTGCATTTGCATAATCCAGTACTGATAAATCGTCAACTATTATCATAAATATGGTAAATCAACTTATTGTCTTTTAATAAACAAAATACATTAAAACTAATTTTTTCCTGAAATCCTCTATTTTTTTCAAAAAATCATTATCTTCTTGACTGCGAATTAAAATCATTTCACAAAACTGAATTCTATTATCAGGATCTTCTGGATGCAGAGCTTGTACCGTAGTAAACTTACAGTCGTGCATTTTATGCTTCCACAAAATTCTTTCTGTAGAGGTATAAGGAATACCTATGTCATGTACTGCGGTGTAAATGGATGCCCGTGGATATGCTTCGAAATATGCTAGGACAGTTATTTCGTTTCCAGTAACTGGACTGAGATTTATTTTTGTGGCTTTAAAAGTGCCAAATTCTAGAAAATTTGCCTCAATTTTTCTGAATTTCGTTTCATTGATAGGTAGCAGATTTGAATTTAATTCGTTGAACCTTCTGCACGTCCTGCTAAAAATTCTATAGCATTCTACATGTTTATAAAATAAGTTTAAGTAATCTGCATTAGAATAATTATTTTGCCTATTTATAACAACACGTTGACACTATTAGGGAGATATTTAATTTTCTAATGACAGGAATAACATTTGTTTATTTTTCGTGGCACACTAAACTCGATATTGCTATAAATATAATCAGCTTTTTAAATAACTTTAAATACGTTAAAAACCGTATATTTTAGCTATAGGGAATGCCTACATTGGTTGAAAGGTAATCAAAAAAGAAATCGAATGATATCAGAAAATACAGTATGTTCCATTTAAAATAAGCGACTTAATAGAGGTTGCAGTTGTCAACATTCGACTCAGATTTCTGAACACCCTGTACATTTTGGGGCATTTGCAGTTTGTGCACACATAAGCTCCATCTCTTATAAACGTATGGGAGAAAAATTGGTCTTTGGAATTTACCATAGCGAAGGTTATTAATTTTAAACTACGGGTTAATTATTTAATTTAATTATTTTCATTAAGGAGATTATCCCGTAAAACCCCTGTGTATAAATTTTCAGTTTCATATTACTCGTAGTTTCGCGAAAACGTCTAATAGGCCACTCACTGTGAAGCACCCTGTATATATGCATATATGCTGTGATTGGCTTCCAGGAATTCTTCCGCGTAGCAACTTCTTGGTCCTGGGACGGACCGGGCTGGTTGTCTTTACGACGTTTCGGCAAAGTCACATTTGCCATCTTCAGGTCTTGTCGGATAATTTTCTGCTGATGCTTCTTGTAATACGACGATAGTACTGCTGTACATCGAGTGATAGGAAAAAATTTCTTACATCCGTTCCACTTCCAGTGAGTCCATGGGTTCCTTCCGGAAGATTATCCGCGACGGATAGTTTTGCAGATGGTTATTGCGGCAACAAGTAGTCAACCCGGCTTTCATTGTAAACATTTTACGGACGGATGAAGCCACATTTCCCTGTAACGGAATGTTTAATATGCACAATATGCACCACTGGGCTGATGGAAACCCTCATGTCTTGCATCAAACTAATTACCAGTTTGGATTCAGCGTCAATGTATGGGCTGGAATTATCGGAAATAGATTTATACACACATTTTGCCTCGTCGATTAAACGCCGAAAATTTTGTCTACTTTTAAACAACGATTTTCCGGGATTATTGGAGGAAGTACCGTTACTTGTCAGGAAAGATATGTGGCCTCAGTTAGATGGAGCTCCAGCCCACTGGGGGCTTCAAACTAGGGATTGGTTAAACCGAAACTTTCCAGAGCGGTGGTTCGGGCGCAATGCTCCGATATCATGGCCCGCAAGAAGTCCGACCTAAATGTCCTAGATTTTGTCTTTTGGGACATTTTAGAAGCTCTTGTTTATGAAGTAGAAATTGAAGCCGAAGAACAACTTATTGAACGGATAAATAATGCAGTTAGCGAAACAAAAATCGTAACATGCTGCAAAATCGAATACCAAACAGCAGGTGCTCATTTTGAACAGCTCTTGTAACCAAAAAAGGAGTTAAATTTAAATAAAACGTATTCAGTCTTGAGTTGTGAATTATTTCAATAATTTTAGAGGATATTACATGAAAAACATGAACACATACTTGATTTAATTGCAGATTCACAAACATATACGATCAAGGGTAACTAAATACATGTCTCTTAGCTTTAAATTGTACAGCACTGCAAAATTAAAAAAATTTTAGTTGACTTGTTGTACAATATTTGGCACATCGAAGGATGTGATAAGGGATATCGATTTATCCATTTAAAAACGTAGGCGTAGATCAAATGAGCTCGATCAATAGATTCGATTGGCCAAACATGAGGATTGTCGGGGTGATGGGTAAATAGTTTTGTTTGTTTGTTTTTATTTAACGTCGGCCCATTTCTGCTACTATGGCTAACCACCGACGCCAGAGAGCGATCCTACCACACCTGGAAATTTAGCCTGTTTGAGGGTTCTTTTGACGTGCCCAACAATACTTGGACACGGGGCGCTACGATTTTACTTCCTATCCGAGAAGAAGGGCCGTTTTAACGTTTTTTATCGGTCAGAAAAAAACCACCGACCTCGGAGTCCGGATTCGAACCCGGGACAGCTGCGTGAAAGCCAACCTATCCGAGCTACCGGCGCCGACTAATAGTTTTGAAAATTAGTAAAAGAAGGTTTTCACAGTAATCCGGGCGGGGTAAATAAATTTCAAAATTAGCTAATAACTGAATAAATTTGGAACGGAACATGTTTTAGTTGTCTGTAACTTTATAATCCTATTAAAAGAATTCGAACTGAAAGTAAGTGGTGACCTTGTTTTTATTTTGAGAGCGTATGTATTGAATGACAGCGAGCTTCGATGTGATACTGTAATCTACGAGCGACCCAGAAACAGAGATAAATTGTTATTGAGCTAGTCGGGTGCAGAACTAAGTGGATACGTGAAACTGTAGTCAACGTACAGCTTGAAAAGTTCGCTGTTGCCCGTACACAACAATATATATTTGTTATTTATGACATAAGATAGTATTTATGACACCCTGTATACTAACCTTCTATAGTGCACTTCAATAAATGAGTAAAAAGATCAAACATAATCAAATCAGAATCAACATTTCGTTTTATGTATTCTACAAATGCATCCGCAACCGCTTCATGCTGGTCCAAATAAGCTTTAACGACGTTAGTTTTCAATAATGGTAAAACTCCATTACGAAATTTGTACCACTCTTCTCCATTCCCTGGAACAATTCCTATACTATTGAAGGTTTGCTTTCGATAATGCACTAAAGCTGCAAATGGCGGGCGAATGGGTAGGCGCCCTTCGTTCCGAAACATCGTTTCAGTGTCATCCGCATTTGTAGTTATCAATAAATTGACACCGCCCAGTTTTAATCGGAATATTGTCCCTAATTTTTTACTGAGATCGAAGATTGCCTCTGTTAGGCGCTCAGATTTATATTTTCCTAAAATACATAATTTTACAAAAGGGCAAAATACATTAGTAGTGCAATAATTTTAAGTTTAATATTAAGTTACTTACCACCAGGAAAAAATAAGTAAGAGTGGCCAATGAGCGGAACACTGGGTAATGTAGGAACTTCGTTAAATGACTTAACTGGTTTTAGAATTGTTGCAACTGCTTGCGAAAAATGGTTAATAATTTGTTTGAAGATCGGTTTTCTGGTTGATTTCAGAACTAAGATTTTCTTTGTAGCGTCCATTTTGAGCTGCAAAATGTGGTAATTATCATTGAGCTACAGACACTTTAAAAGTATAAACAGAAAACGGAATAAGTAATCTTGAAATAATGAATTTTAAACAGTCACAATAACAAGGTGTTGGTCTAATTCCTAGGGCTGCAGTAAAAATACTTAAATTTGTTTTTGGGGGCCTTGAATTTCATTAAGCTTGTAAAGGAAATCAGTATCAGGTGATAATGAAACTATGCTTTTATTTGACGACATATACAGTATGGTGTTAATTCAGTGGGCGTTTTCTGAACGAATGTTCAATATCACTTGGGTACAAATCCCATGCATCCCACAAAAATGTAATGCTCCAACCCACAATATGTGATTTCCCAATCCGATCTTGGTAACAGTGCGATAGTAGGTAATTAGTAATAATGATCATGAAGTAGGGATCTTGGAAAACGTATGGATTTGTACGATTCTGTTATCAAGACCAAATAATCCATGGAAGCATTGTTAAGGAACTAAAAAAGCTAAGGGTTCGGCCATGGCCGGCCTTCATAACAACCATTATTGGTCATCTTATAAGAGGTATGATTAAAATGAATCCACAATGACTTTATTTAAAAAGAAATTACAAGATTTATGAAATTAATATTTAATCCCCTTCCGAAGCCACACACTTAATCCAGCGTAGCTGCCATTGCTCGAAACATTTTTTAAATTCTTCTGAAATAACGAGCAGCTGTTTCGTCGTGTTCTGCTGTGTCTCCTCAATGTCTTAAAATCTTTTTCCTTTCAAATGGAATTTCATTATCGGGAATATAGAAAAGTAGCTGGGAGCAAGGTCTGGCAAATAGGGTGGCTGACGGACCTGTGGAATACGGTGCTTAGCAAAAAACTGTTTGCACAAGTTGCGGGGCGTGGGCAGGGGCATTGTCATGATGCAATTGCCACTCGCCATTCTCATGCAAGTCCGGCCTTTTCCGACGAACTGCGTCCTTCAAACGTCGCAAAACTTGGCAGTAATACTCCTTGTCGATTGCCTGGCCTGATGGAGCGTATTCATGATTCACAATTCCCTTGTAATCGAAAAAAAAACAGTCAGCATCGTCTTAACATTGCTGCGGCTTTGTCGTGCTTTTTTAGGTCTGGGAGACTGTGGGGTCTTCCACTGTGAAGATTGAGCCTTAGTTTCGGGATCATACCCATAAACCTATTGAATTTATTCAATAACTTATTGAATTAAGTTAATATTGAAGTTTGTTTATTTCTATTTATTATTAAACCGTTTTTTTTGGTTACACACACAAAATACAACTTATGGTTTTTTATTGACATAACCTTAACTTACTCAAGCACGCCTGTGTATTTCATAAGTACAACGTGAACTTATCTTCTGTGTATAACATCAGTACAACGTGAACTAAAACGACTAACAAAAAATATCTAGCTATGATCTAGTAACTTCTTAATTTTAAGTTTTAACACTTGTTTTACACTTTAACACTTTCCCTTGTTAAATGAAAAAATTAAAACACTCACAGAAAAAACTTGTAACTAACACTTACAATAATCCCATTTGTGTACACAGAATCTGTAAACGCATTTTAGGTAATGGTTTAGTCATAACATCCGCCACTTGTTGATCAGTTGAAACTTGTTGAACACCAAGTTCTCCTTCACTTAGTTTTTCACGAATGAAAAAATATTTAATAGCTATATGTTTAGTACGGCGGTGAAATTCTGGATTCTGCGCTAATTTTACCGCTGCTGAATTGTCAATTTGTAAAATAGGAATATGTTTTAGCTCTGTAATTTCTTTAAATAGTCGTATCAGCCAAATGATCTCTTTGACAGCCTCATTTGCAGCTACGATTTCAGCTTCAGTAGTTGATGTTGCTACCATTGCTTGACGCTGGCTTAACCATGAAATGGCTCCTCC
>JABXWE010005819.1:0-36811 GCA_014611495.1 Limonius californicus | reverse complement strand
ATTTAAAATACTCTTAAACTTCCTCAATAGAAAAAATAGTATAAAGAACACGTTTCATAAGACCACTTGTCGCACTCGCCCGTTGAAAAACTCGACGCTTCGCGTCTCGTTTTTCAAACTTGGACTCGTGCGTTAAGAAGAGGCCTTATGAAACTAGTTCTTTAATATACTATTTTGCAGGATTTTGATGACTGTGTTCTGCCACAGTTATTGTATTATTATCTTATAGGCCTAGGCGTCCTTTACATGTTGACACGAGGCACCTTTATGACGTACTTGCATCAACGGTCTCTCGTGCCTTTCGATAACGATGACCAACAGCACTTAAGAGCATTTATTTCCCTTTCTACGATTCTACTTTCTCCACAGCTGTACACACAAGACATAAACTTGTGTAAGTTAGTAATAACCGTGACAGACCAAACTACTTACACCAATTTAACTCAACTGGTTAACATGTCGGTATGTTACCTATTATTTAGCATTGAACGAGTTAGACTCAATGTAGAATTGGTTTAAGTTAAACCAGTTTATGAAACGAGCTTATTTCGATTTTTGGGTTTCAATTTAACAGGTGTGTCAGTTGTCAAATTGTCGGTAATAAAGCAATTTTGCAAAATGGTATATAGTCAGATATAAGGCCTATTGTACTTAGGGGTTTCTACAGGTAAGTAATTTGAATGTCGTAAACTCCTAAAACTAGAACGAAATTAAGGGTGAATAAAATAAAATTCGTATATTTATTGCAATTTTGTAGGGGCTATTTGGGCATGAGCAATTTTGGGTACGGGCTGTTTTGTCGGGGCTGTTTTGGCACGAGCTATTTTGACGAGCCACGCCTAGGCATAGAATCCTATAGTGGTAAGTCGCGCCATAAGGCCATCCATTACCAGACAACATAAATGACAGGCAGCCGCCCTGAGAACAACCGTCCTGGGCATTTACCCGTATGTCTTCCAGCGCTGACTTTACCCATCTGACCACCACTTCAAGAGTGCTCTTAGACTGAAGGGAGTCGCAGATTGTCGCTGTTCTTGCCTTGTCAAAGGCTCCTTTGACATTGAAGGATACAGCAAGGGCTACTACCTTATAGTAGAGAGCTCTTTCAACCTCGCGAACCGCGACATGGAGGGCCATTTCCGTCGACCAACCTCGTCGGTACGCGTGCTGTTTAACACGGGCGTAAAGGTGTAGTAAAGACCCGCTCCGATAAATAACTATTTTTTCTAGCGTTATCATCTGATTGACGTGAGGCTTGTAGGTCTGAACGATTTTGCAGCCGTGTAGTCTCTTTTTCCCACTTTGAGAATAAAGAATACTCTGGTTGACCTCCAAGAGAGTGGAACAAATCCCAAAGACACACTGGTCCTAAAGATCCTTCTCAACCAGGGGAGAAGAATATCAAGGCCCCTCTGGATTAAGGTTGGGAATTTTCATCAGTACCGGCCGCGTTGTAGGGTTGGAACTCACTCATTTACTGCCCGAACGAGGCGCCGTTTGTTAGCGTTTTTGACCTCCATCGCGTCCACATTGGCTACCTTGCCCGGGAAGCGAACCTCTAGGAGGAACTCAAGGTTTCCTCACTGGAGGCTGTCCACATCCCGTCTGGTCAATTTAGCGAACCTATATCATTGCTATTTTCGCGGCTGAGGATCTTCATGTGCCTTCTGATTCTGTGAAAGAGTAACTCTGCACATTATTTTCGTCAACTGACTCTTTTGCTGCGACGTAACTCTTTTTAAAATTCTTCCTATCATCCTAATAATCGTCCTAGGTATTTTGTGTCTTGCACTTGACTGCTCAGTCTCAGGCTCGTCTGGAATTCATGCGGAGATTGTCTAATGACTTACTCCACCATGTAACCATGCGAACCCTCGCCGTGTTGAACGGACACGTCCCTTCATGCGTTGGGACGATTGTGTTATTAAAGCAATATACCTCATTTTTTAGTTGTTCCTTCGAGGAGATATCGCCCGCCAGGTCTTCCACTAGGCGCGCTAGGACTGTAAAGTACTGTCGCCTTGAGGTTTCGGCTGGGCGGGACGTGTGGGATATCAGATTTAATCTCGAATATTATTATCCTATGGTCTGATGGCGATATATTTGTCTCCCCTCGCCAGTTTGAGATTTCCCGAACTATATCTCTCAATGGTAACATCATGTCAATGACTTCCTGTCGGATGCTGTGGACGACGTTGTCTCAGTCTCTCTATTTAGAACTTCTAGGTCTGCGGATGCCAGGTACTTTAGTAGGGTTTGGTCCTGAATATTTACGTTCGTGCTTCACCACACGATGTAGTGGCCGTTCGAGTCACAGCCAATTATTAGTGGCAAACCTTTTAAACTCGCGAACGTAATGAACTGTTTGAAATGTTCCGTGTGCAGTAATAGCACGTTGTCTACGGAAGATACGCACTAATTATTACTAACGATGGCCCCTTAGCGTGTATTCTAGGATAGCTGCTGTTACGTTCCTGGTTCCGAGCTGAGGCAATGGAACCATACTCAGATACTTAGACATTAAAATGCATGTCCTGGGTCCTTTTCCATCGACTCCGCCGACCACGATGTTTAGGCCGGCTCCTCCTAGTCCTGTCACTCGGTTCCTATAAACATAGGGCTCTTGTATCAAAACAATAGTTCCAAGCTTACCTGACAGCAAATGTACGAGCTCTTCCGTAGCTTCCCGACTGTGTTGAGATTTATTTTACTTACCCGTAGGTGTTTAAGGTTTGGGACTGTACTGGTTGCGGTACTTGCGTTTAACTGTCCGTCTGCTTCTCGGTCGGCCTGGTAATCAAATCTAAGTAGAGCGCCCACCCGGACTCTTCTAGCTGCCGTACTGCGTCCTGCCTAATCATGAAGACCAGGTGCCCCGCTCCTGATCCTCCCGTTGTTCCTACGTGCCTCCAGTTTTGTACATTAAGGACTTGGTTCTGAAACGCTAGTATGCGCCACACTTTATCCATGCTGACCTTTTTCATTCTTAGCCCCGGGCCTACCTTCTCGAGCCAAGGTCCCCGGCCGCTTTGACAGGACTAAACTCCTCCAATGGATAGAGTTTGCCACTTATAGAGAAGCTACTACGCAGTTACTAAAAACCATCCTAGGTCCGCACACCAGAGTTTAGGAAGTGGAACTCTTATACTTCTTCGGAGATTTCCATGGGTTTGACTATTTTGACTATTTCCTCGATTAGGTGACTGCGGATGCGCCCCCCCTCTCCAGGTTGCACTTTCCTGTCTGGTCGGTCCGACCTAATAACCACCTGGTATTTCTTTTTTAGGGAGTACAGCCGCCTGGGTTGTGCTCGCTGCTGCTTGCGTAATCGAGGTTTCGTCCCTCAGTATAGGGGACACATGTCCCTTTGCACCTGCTAGAGCTGCGGGCTAGTTGTCTTTTACTCTCTTTCTTAGTCTTGTTTGAGAGGTTTTATTTTGTTCTGTAGGTCGTTTGGTCGATTGGGTATCTGAGGGTCCAGCTAAATCCGCTTGTTCCTTTATCACACATATAGACCCCGGGGCTGTGGGAAGCACAATATGATTCTTTTTGAGCTCCTCGCCTGGGGACCTCTGATGTTGGGCTGGCTGCCCTAATTCTGTGCCTGGCTTATCTTTGGTGACATGCTTGGACCTGCCTTGGATAGATGAGACTTCATCTTCGGGGGCCTAAGCTTGTTGGCCTCGGCCGTATCGCTGTTGCCTCATCATAGCTCTTTCCTCCCCTCTTCTTTTCGTTTGTGCCCTCTTCTTCGCCTCCTTCCCTTTTTCTTTCTTCTTGCTTTCTTTTCAGCTTCGTCTCTCGTGTGACCTTGCAGTCCAACCTTGAAGTTGCTGTTCTCGGGTTCGGTTTCCCTAGTGGTTTCGTTCGTTGAGAGCCCTTGCGAGGTCTCCTCGAACATACTACTGCTGGGAATCCTAAGCAGTATGTCCTCATCTTCTGTAGCGGGTTCGCCATCACCAGTGTGGGCAACAAACCCCTTCAACTTATCTTACTCTACTACGGAGCTAGGGGACTCCACTTGACTCTACACTTCTTCTGGTACGTTGCCTGTAACTTCAAGGATTTCCATGTTCATCATTATTAGGGATGAGTGTGTAATTCGGATCTGTACCTGTATTGTGTAAGGTGTATGATTTGGTGTTTGTGTATTTCGTGTAGCGCGTGTTTTCGGTTTGAAGAGGCCCTCCGGAATCCATGGTAGGGCCTATTCCCGCCATAAGATATCCGGACGCCGCAGAGGAGCCCCCCCAAGGTAATGTATCAAGGCAATACTCCAGGCGCCAGGCAATATAGCATCCCCCATGATTTTTCGATGGTGGAAAGGGCAGCCCCCTACGCTGGCTGGGGCAAAAGTGTGCCCCTGTACTATGTGCGTGTGCTTTAATGTGTATTGGTCTGATTCCCAGAAATCTTCCTGTATGAGAGACTCTACCGATCTAGCTTCTTGGTTCATCGATACGCGCGAGCCCCACCACCGACGACAAGGTTCACATCCGCGGGGGTACTTTTGTACTAAAATATGTTTGGTTTAATCGAGCCCATTTGACTTAAGGAAGCCATAGTTAAGTTGTGTCCCTTTGCTTTCATGGCACCCTGTATAGTACTTAAATAGTTATTATGTAATAACAGGGTGTTAGTCATCCTTAATTTCCGCCTTTTGTCAAATGTGGTGGCGTTATTATGAAAAAATAAAGAAAGGTTCATTCTTTTGATATATTTTTTTGGATTATTAACTAGGTCTTCCGGCTGCCTGCCAATAACATTTTGCTGAGTAACATTTTGGTTTGAAATATGTGTATTTGTTTTATTTGGTCTAGTTAATTGAAATCAAACAGCAAATGAGGAGTGAAAAAATAGAAGAAAAGAGACTACCTAATGGGCATTTCACCACTTATGACTACAGTTTAGTTTTGAATTTATTACTCAAAAAGGATTTAACAGATCAGGATTTACCTAACAGGAAGACTACTACATCTAACTCAGTGTGCCTTTTCTACAGCAATTTGACAAATTGCATAAAACTAAAACAATCTAGAAACGTACGTTAGGTATGCATTACGTCTGGAAACAAAATCTGTGAAATGTATGTATGTAAGTGCTCATAACGTGGAGGTATTGTAATTGTAAACTGTACATTGTAAACTGACAAAGGACTAGAACGCTGATACGTATCACGTATTCTTGTATAAACAGAATTTGCTAAATTTATTATAAAAATAAGAAAAACAAGTATTAAAAACATAATTAGTCAATGTTTTCGTAAGCTTATAAATCACGCTCGTTTTATACACAAACAGGCCTTAAGAATAATCGGTTATTTTCAGCTTTGAACAGTGAACCTACAGGTTAGTAGACTATGTGATTTTATGTTAGTATTATTAAACGTTTTATTATGCTAAGGTACTTTGAAAAGTAACTATTAATTGGCGAATTCATATTTAAGCAAACTTCTTTACTTAATTTTCACATTTGATCATTTTCTAAAAATACGTATAGAATACTGAATAAGAGTGAGCTCGATGAGAACTGAAAAATCTTCATATTGAAATAGTTTCACTTCGAAAGGGCCATAGATTTATTCAAACTTTACTTTGGGAGCTCCATCCTTTCCTTGCTGCTATACCATATTTTACAGTTAAATGTGATTGTTTTCTGATAAATTGATTTTCAGAGCTGTGGGTAGTGCACTTTCCTAGCTGATTGAAATTTGATTTGCGTTTCGCTGAAGCAGCGACGAGCATGACCGTGCTGTCTTTGACCTCAGTAATTTACCTGCTATCACTACTGGATATAAATTCAGAAGAGATCGAGTGTGGAATGGCTGCGTGGAGAAGGCATGGCCGGCGCAATCCAGTTAAACTGGGTACTAGGCAAACATTTATTAACAAACATGTGTGCAATGTTCACCGATATTCAACCTGCGTCCGACGAACACAGTGAGCAGATGCAAATGCAAATAGGGTAAGGGTCGTTCCATGTTTCGAATGTAGACAGTGCGCACCGGCAGCGCATCGACGCCCCAGGGGATGCAGGTGCAATTTTGCTTTCGGCGCCCTGTCGGGCGCTGTAACATTGCCCCAACTAATACCTATTTTCTGCACTAAACTCGCCCGTTACCAGATACTTCTAATGTGGAATATCAATCAATATCCGTGGGCTATTAAACTTTACTGTTGCTGCACGAACCAAATAGGGCAAAGGTTAACTTAGAATATGCACTAAAGGAAAATTTATGCACGTTCGCTCATAAAGGTTTATTTTACTGCAACCGGTGGCTGAAGTGCTCAGATAAATAAGCGTGTTTAGCTAAATAAGGAAAAAGGTTGAAAATGTAATGCCCTGTCAAGCTTTTACCAGTTTTAACTGTAGGGCTATTTGCAACGGATTTTATATTCGGCTTTAAAGCATTTGTTCCGTTAAACTGCACCTCCGATGATAGCTACTTTAGGGAATTGCATGTCCTACATTCATAAAATTAATATAATATTTCCCTAGCAGACACCCTGATAGTTTTGAAGGTGCAGTTACCCCAATACCTTCTAGACGGTTGCATGTTTGCTCGCTGCAACTCTATTACTAACGAGATTAAAACTAAATTATATAAATAAGAATAAATTTTTAATTTGAATTTTCACAGTATATTGAAACATAATAAATACAAGTCAACTTATAAGTAAGCCTGGCTGTTTAGGAATTTCCTCCCCTTCAGCCGTATAAATAAGAAGGTAACACAATTAATGTACTCTATTTTGAATGGTTTGGTTATTTTTTATATTCATATTATATTACTTTTACCGTTCGTCCGTTGTTCGTGTATTTTTATATTCATTTTTACCAAAGGACTATAATTACATCCAACAAGTTTTAAGTAGGTCCATTATACGTTTACTGTCGCAAAAGTATAAACATATGTTTTTTGACGTCGGTGAATGTTTGTGTTGTAACACTGAAATCATTTATTATCTGCAAGGTAGCTTTTGGCAGGTCAGCAGGTCCTAGTATCTGTTAGAATTGCACATTGTGCATTGTGCTAAGTTGGTTGCGTTCTTCTTTGCAGAGAACGGTTAATATACAAACTTTAAAAAGTGAAACTATTTATACGATTCATTTAATCACATCATCAGTTGTTAAATATTAACAATCATTGAATATGGTTTTTTAATTGCTTTTTACTTTATTTCGTTGCAATTAACATTAATAGTTTATTTTAAACTGTATCCAGTGTGGTACTTGAAGTATTGGCATAATTAGTTTTATACAATAAGTCTATCTAAAATAAATTTGATCATTAAAAATAAAATAATTTAGATTACTCTTTTTCTTCTTTAGCGTTATACTGTCAATTTTTGGACATACGCCTCTTCACTGGATTTCCATTTTTCTCTGCACGCTGGGTCTAGTTAAATCCTGCTGTTATTTTCAGGTCGTAAACCTATCTCATCGGTGGTTTTCCTGTAGGGCGTCTGCACATGTACGGCCTCTAGTGGAGTATATGTTTGTTCCAGAGGTCATATACTTCTCCCGTCCCGTGTATTGCCATGACATGCTTGCAGCTTTTTGAGCAGTCTACTATTTTAATTTTTCATTCACCCATTAGTTGGTCTTTCGGTGTCTTAACGAAAGTCCGGTCCCGCACGGCTCCTTCCATTGCGGGTTGTGTTCCTCTAAGTTTTTTTATTTTAAGTATTTAGCGTCATGGTCCAGTTTTCGACGCCATAAGACATAATTGGAAGTATACAGGTATTGAATACTTTCTAATCTTAATTCTATTTTCTTGTTTTTAAGATTAATTTCAATTTTCCAAATACCGCACATGATTGTTTGATTCACCTTTTTATCTCGGTCTTCTGGTTTTCTCTGCCAAGTACAAAAGATTGTCCTAAGTATATATAACTGTTTACTTTTTCTATTTCTAGGTTATTTATTTTTGTTATCCTATTTTCTGGATGCATTACTTTTAATTTGCTTAGATTAATTTTCAAACCGATGTTTTGTGACTCATTGTTCAGTTCGATCAGCATTTTCTCTAACTCTTCCGCGTTTCGAACTACAACTACCACGTTGTCAGCATATCTCAAATTATTAAGATATTTTCCATTGATATTAATGCCTGTATTTTGCTATTTTAAATCTTTAAAAATATCTTCTATTGCGAGGGTGAATAGTTTCGGTGACAAACCATCCTCCTGTATCATACTTTTTAAAATTTTATTGGTGTTGTTTCTGTATGTAGACTATGTTACAGGCCAAACGAGCTTTTTCGTCGACCAAGAACAGTATAGGTGGAAAAAGGCCTACAGCTTAGCTCAGAGGAGTAGGGCAGGTTCGCGGTCACAGCTTACGGGAGGAAATCTTCCTAGTTGTGTACTGGGTATGTCGGAAATTAATGGGCGCCACCTTCCAATCACAGCTGATTGCAGGTTCTCGTGGAAGGCCAAGAAGCCAGCAGCTTACGGGAATCGGACTCACATTTATTGTGCCTTCTCCCGTATGTAAAGCTTGCAAGGTTCATGCACGCAAAGATAAAAAAATATATATAAGAATAAAATATGTAATAAATTTCAAAACACATATAATTAAACTATTGGAAATAAATGACAATACAAAAATGACAGCAAATAGTGATATTATAGTTCACTACTACAAACGGTTAATTGAACGTTCAAGAGGCCCCTGGTTTACGGCATTTAAATTATTTAAACAAATCTACGTGGCCAGTGGCGTCTGAGTTTTAAAGAATAATACAATATATAATTACTTTTTACAATTAACAGGAAGAGAAAATGACAACTGACGACAGAAGGTCGCTTTTTGTAGCATCAAAAAAGAGGTTCAATCTCTTGAATTTTTAAAAGTGAAACGCGTTTCACAACACAAAGCTTGTTATTTTACCTTGACCTTCGGCGAATGGAGTAGAGAGAGGCAGGTACAATTCTGGGTTGTTCTTGTGTTCTTAAGAAGCCGGAAAAATCCACGGGCACGCCCCTGAAGACTGGATCGAATGGAGTCAACGTTAAGAGCCAAAACTTCAATACGTTCGTCGCAACAACGGCACTACCAGAGGGACAGGAAATGGGCTCGATATTAATTCGCCGAAGGCGATCGGCAACTTCGCAATGAATCGCCTTTCCAGGGTTAAAATTCCAGCGTGTTTCTTTAAATCCGACACTTGTCGATGGTTCTGTTCGCCCCACGGTGAAAACAGCGTTACGAAATTCACGCGCTGGACACCCATCGAAAACCGAAGCCGCCCCTGTAGTACTTGATGACGGCGCTTATTTCCAGCGACCGACGGACTGCCGAGGAAACACAACGCGGTCCTGCATTGCCCAGAGAGATTACACCACATTGCGAAATATGGTGCAATAATATTCCAGAACGAATCCTTACACGTGCGACTACCGGGAATCATAACACAGATTCCCAAGAATTGTTGTAGTCGGCAAATCCAACCTACAAAGGGAACTTTTCAAAGGCTTTGCGAAAGTGGCCTCCATAACTCAATCTTTAAAGAAAATAATATAGCGATCAACTTAAGAATGGCAATTAAAATAGAATTTTGATTACCATTAATTAATTAAATAATGACTTTAATTCAGATGAAGTGGCAAAATAAATGAACATAACAACTAGATGTTGCTTCGTTTGCTATATTTTGTAGCAGGTCTTGAGTATCTATTCTACAGTTTCTGAGTCCTCTTATTATTTTCCATATTTCAATACAATCGAATGCTTTTTAGTACTCTACGAATCCTAAGCATACGGGAAAGTTGTACCCGTTTGACCTTTCTATTAGTATTTTTAGTGTTAATAAATGATCGGCTGTGCTGTATCGTTTTTTTGTCAGGCAGTTTATGATTAATTTGCTTAGAAGTTTGTGTAAATGTAATAACCAACTTATGGGTCGGTAATTACAATACGATACAATACAATAAAATACAATGTTACATTTGTGTTATTCCATTTGTTTGGTATTTTTCCATGCAGTAGACATTCGTTGTGGTTTCTTTATTATTTTAATTACTTTCTCTCCCATTTCTATTATCGTGTCCATTGTTATATTGTCATCGCCTACTACTCTATTTGGTTGCACTTCCCTTAAGACAAATTTGAATTAGTCAGTTGTTATGTTCGTCTTTTCTTCCGATCGTTCGTTTGTAATTGTACGTTTTTGTATCGTTAATAATTCTGAGTTTCAGATTTGTATAATTGTGTATAGAACTCTTCAACTATTTATTTAATTTAGTTTAGGTAATGCAAAATTTGAATAATTGTTTAATTCATTTTGTTTCTTTAATTCAACTTTGAAAAAATACTATTTATGGAAGGAGTACAATCTTGAGGAAGTGTCTACGAAAATGCATTAGAACATTGAAACTAACTAGTTTTGCATTGTAGTGATAAACTTAAATTGGATAACTTTTCGATTAATTTAGAGTAACTTTTAACTGACTATTTTGGTGTGCATTCTAAACTAGTAACTATACTAGTTAATGTTTTTGCTTAGATGTGCTTAGGTGCAGTTATGTATGACAGCCGGGAATTATGTATTTCTTTTAAACCGCATAATTTTGGTGGTTATGGATTATGTTTTTCTTATGACCTGTTAAGGCAACGGTGCAGTTATTTAATGTGCGTTTTACTTTTTTTTCATGCTTTTTTTGAGGGATATTCGTCTTTTAAGTTTTCCAAATTATCAGTTGCTATATGATTAATTAACCTTTTATTGTTGTAAAATGGGCAAAGTCTGACCTGTATCTACTCAACAGAAAATAAATTATTTGCTATCATTCTTTTTGAATTTTCGTAGGTAATAAAGTATTACGTTGTTTGTTGCTAATATTAATTTCTGTTTGTTAGTGACATGTTTAATAAATTAACAATTTGAAGTTTTGCATAATAATTTTTTTTCAGAATATTTTCCGAATTTATTGCGAAGCTTCCCTAATATTGTTACTTACATTGAGAAATTCTTATCTGCTCGACATTAAATTCTACGTTTAATAAATTTAGGAAAGGAGAAAGAAAATATTTACAGTGTTTCTCATTCCAGGATTTTCTAAAAAAAATTTAATTCTGAGATAATTTGGTTCCTTAATTTAAAACTTATATTTCGTTAAACTATACCACTGAAAGCATTGCATGTTATATGTTCATAAAATTAGAATCCTTTCACCCTTATAAGTTTGAGGGCGCACTTACCCCAATACCTGCAAGGCGGTTGCATGTTTCTTAGCTGCAACTTTATTACTAACGACAATAAAGTTAAACGACATAAATAACAAAAAGCTGCGGTCGTAAACGCAATTAGGCTAACACAATTTACTCTTCTGACCTTTCTCATTGATTATTTCTACCGTTGTGGAGGTTCTTTTGCTCGTCGTCAACACAGGGTTACACATATTTTTTATGTACCAATTTTAAGTAATATTTATAAAACATTCGCCATCACATGAATATACATGCTGCAGCTATTTACAGGCTTATGCATTGAAAGTCTTTGGTTACTAAGGGTACAATTGTGCCCAGAAACCATCAAGCGTTTAAGGTTAGTCTTCTAAAAATTATGTTAGGATTGTTTTTGACCTCCATTATTGACTCTTCTCGCTATTGTTGGGGTATTTTTGTATGTATGTTAGTACAGTCTCATGATTACATATACAATACCTTACCGTTTGAAGTATATGCTTAGTATTTAAGGTTATATTTGCAACAATTTTTTAACGTTGATGTAATTTCGTTGCATTGTTTTTCCAAATTTGAAGCAATTAGAAGTTCAGAAGATGGATAAATATTTTTTGCATAGACACCCTTGCAGGTTTGAAGTTGCAATTACTCCAATACCCGCCAAACGGTTGCGTGTTTGTCATTGCAGTTACAATCCTAACGACGATATAATTACATAAATACAGAAACCGTTATATAGTTATTAATTAAAGTTTATTTGTTGTTTAGGCTTTAGCGTTAATACAAACGATTGTTTTATACAAAATTGTAAAATATCTTCCATGGGGTCATTTTTAAGTATGCATAAAACGTACTCACAAGTTTATGGATTTGCGTTTTCTATCATCGTAAGTTGTTTGCAAACTGTCGGCGTTGGAGTAGTTTGGTTGGTTTGCTCTGAAGTGTGTAAGTAATTGTAAGTTTTGCTTTCATAAACGTAAAGTATCAGAAGATTGTTAAATATTTTCTACTTAAACCCCCTCGTGGCTTTAACGGCGAAATTACCTTAACACTTTCTAGACGGTTGTATGCTTTTCCGTTTCAATTCTATTCCGAATGAAAGTAAAATGACGCCAAGAATACAGCGAGGTATATTTAAAATATTATCTGTCAACATAATTTTACATTTGCGCGTTTTAATTCTCATTACAGGATACTTTTTTCTTATCAGGATGGGGATGTAAAGGTGTAGTTACGCCAGTACCTTTCAAATTGTTGTGTAGTTGCTCCATACAGGTAATGAGATTAAAATTAAATTACTTAAATAAAAGAAGCCCGCAGTAATTATTTCGTCATGATACAGATTGTCACGCCTTTTCTATTTACTAATTACAAAATAAAATTGTTTAACTTACAAAAACAATCTCATTACTCCGCCACTGTTCAGGTAGACAAAAATTACACAAATAATCGATACTAGATTCCCGGAAACCCAATCGAAGAAGGAGTGGGTTCAAAACAATTTATTTTATAGGCGCCACCAACTTGTAATTTCCTAGCATCGTCGAGGAAAAAAAAATGAGAAGTTGGACTCCAAGATAAATAATCACCTACCTTTACAATAATGAGCTCTATTCTTATGAACTTAAATTTAGATAATTCGTAGTCCAATAAAACAACCAAGTTGCAACCCAATCTCAGTTTAATTAACAAAATAATAAATTCATTCACATTTTTCGTTTCTGTGAAACACCATAAATTAACCAAAATACACATATATATATTTATACGTATACGTCCCAATCTTACGTTACTCTTCCGTAACACAACGGAAATTTACTGAATAATTCAAACAAGTTTAGGATCAGTATTGCGCTCAACAATTATATTCTCGTAAATAATTAGCGCATCTCCGCGATCCCGAAGGCCTTCGATTCACGCAAATGGGCGAAAACAACGATCTAAATCATTAAAAACGTGAATCCTACCACGCAATATCAACCCCTATTGGAATACCCTGTATATCTGCTGTACGTAAAATTGGACACGGTATTTTCACAATTATATTCCTTAGATACACTTAACCCTCTAATTAAATCCCATTACAGATAATCCCAATTAATTCATAAATTTAAATAAATGTCAGGAAATCATGAACAATAATACAAGGTTACATATGTTTTAAAAAGTTCACTTCCCTTGATCCGCTGCAATCAGCTCGTCCATGCATCGGTGACGATCCAGGTGTCCACTTGTTTCGGGAAAAACCTCCCAAGGTTATTCGATCAGGACAGCTTATAAATTCCGCACTACGTAGTAATGTAGAGTTTTTCTATAGCGTCTTAATTTCTGGAAGTCCCGATGTACGACTATTTGCCTAATTAAATTTTATTTGAGATTAGGAAAACGTTCTGGAGATTACGATAAGACAATGATTTCTGGCTATAACCAACTCACCAGTTGATGGTCTCTGGCTTATCCCAAAACAAATCTTCTTTACCGGAGTAAATTCTATAATGGAAAATATAATTTCCTGGAGACTTTTTCCCTGCAACAATAGGAACAGCTCCTATGTGAAGTGAAGTACAAAGCGAAAAACTAATTTCCAATCGACCAACGATTTCAATAAAACTTCACAATTCACGCTAAACGTCCGGCAAAGTTGACTATATTTTACCCACTGACCTAATTACGGGAAACTGCTTTTTCGAACCTCCAATCCCTCCCCGCATAATTTTGAACTCCAACTCGTACTGCGTCGCTTGCCTGAACGAACTTCGAAATTTAGGCGCGAGAACATTACAAGATGCTATAAGACATTACAAATTATTTTTTATCTATCATTTTTAAAGGAACATTCATAAACTATTTTCCATTTCATAATTGTACATTTTTGTTTCTAATTGAGGTAATTAATAATGGGAAATAGTGCGTATTAAAAAATCAATAGTTTCTTTTTATATATAAATTCCTGCTGTAGCTAAACGACGGTTTCACCTACACACGATCAGTGAGGTAATTACATTCTTAAGCTAAATAATAGCTCAGGCAAGTAAAATCTAAAAGCTTTTCGTGATATTCATGCTCATGTAGACTAGAAACTTATACTTTTCTAGCCATATTTTAGAATTTATGGCACGATTGCATAACTGCATAATCATTTCACTTTTGTAACTTCTCTGTCTGTGCGCTTCCTGCATAATTAAGTTCTCAGGAAGGTTTTGATGGTCCTAATGATTTCTATAATTTAGTGGATGTTATTTTAAAAAAAGAAATGTTAATGGTAAGAAATGTTGTTTTGGTGACGAGCGATTTAAGCTATATTTTTAGAATTGGAAAATACATTTAGCTCTGAAAATAAGAATTAATAATAATTGCTAGGTTGTCATGACAATGCTTTGCAGTTGCACATTTGATATTAAATATTATTAAATCTGGATGACATTTAGTTTAAATGTTCTAACATTTACCCCAAAACTTATGATAAGGGATGGGTAATGCGATTTTAGAGGCAAATGAAATAAGTTATTTAAGGATTGGAAAAGTAAGGTTACTTACATTCACCTACATTTTTTTTAAGAATCGTGGAGTTGCCTAAGGCAACTCCAAGATTCCCATCCCACCCAGCTTACCCCGGCTCAGCACATTTCGTGCTATTCACAGGTCTAACATGTCCCGCCCTTGAAAAACCCCATGCCCCAGATACCACAAACACCCTAGGAAAGTGCAGTGCTCAGGATTCGAACCTGAGCGACTTTGGTAGAATAACTCCGAAGCCAAGCGCTGTTCACCTACATTTATAGACACTAATTTTTAGGACGTCAGTAGCTTACGTTTGCTATTACAGAGACTGTAAATGATCATCCTGCTTAAATGTAACTTCAATATTTAAAATTTCATTACAAGCCCGAAGTTAGTAATTTTCTAAGTAGAAATAAAGTTTGAGAAGTGAAGTTTTATTCTATTTATTTTAGTTTTTAATAATATTGTGAACAGTTTTCCTGCAAACTTATATTTAAATTTCCGGGCGCAATTGCCCTTCGGCCGTTTTCAGCTGCACCAGTGCGGCAAGTTAATTCAGGAAATTAAAATTTCAATTTTAAAGCAAATTTTAAATATTATCCGCTTATATGTTGTGTAAGGGCATATTTGCTTTAGTTTTCCGTTTGTTGTAGTATTGAAAAATACGTGGATACAATTATACAAATAACATTCTCGATTTTCTTCTAGGTAATAAAATATTTTTCAAATAATGATAATAATAAGTAAATTCAAATCTTCAGCGTTATTGGATGTATTATAATTAGTTACTCCTAAAAAGATTTTCCAATACTGAAAGTCTGAAATAGGCTCGTTATCGATGAAAATTGCTAAATATTTTCCGTCTGAAAAGTTTACCAACAAACACAGTAATTTAGGTGTGTTTCATATACCCAGACAAAAAGTTTTCAGGGTATAGTTTATCATGTTCGCGTGCTTAGGTAAATTGTCCCTAATTAGTTTTGAAGTCTAAAGTTTTCGCTTAATATGATAATATCGTGCAGAAGTAGACGACGTCTATAAAATTGTAGCAAGAGACGCCGCTTGTTGTACGTGTGTTCATGCTCGACCGGCTAGGGAATGTTAAGAGAAATATTTTAAGTGAACTTTAGGAAAATTCCGCTATAAAACTTCCGCAATCGTTTAGAAGTTTCGCAAAAAGTGCAAAAATTTTGTCTGACTTTCAAACTGAATCAATACATTATGCACGAACCGTGCGATAGCGCGATATTCGAGAATTTCCAGTGTTTTACGTTCCACTAAAGGAGAAAATCAAAGCGGTTTTCTTCATATAACGAAAAAAAAGTGCGAAATAAAAATGCTGTAACATTTGATGGAATGGGGTTTGAAGCGCAGATGATGACGGTCTTTTTACTTCCCCATAAAAATATACCCGCTTTCAGGATACCACTGCACTGTTATTAGGAATACGGGCTAACTTAGACACCTCCTTAAATATAAAATAAGTTCCACCTAAAAGTTCCAGGATTGGAATCTACATTTTATAAAATACCTGTTTCAATTGGGTTGTGCGGTCGTTGTTCCGCATGATAAAATAGTTACCGTAGTGTCGTAGTTCCTATAGCTTAATATTTTCTGTGAGAGATGCCAAAAGGACATTAAGTACGAGAATACTTTACGCCCACCAATCTTAAAACCAAAATTTAAATCATCAGACCTATGATCGGATTATTTACCAATCTTTATTTAAATGAAAAGTAGCGAATCAATCGGTGCGCATCATCAATATTTCTAAAGTTCGTTTTCAACGCAGTTCTAACTTACTTAACTGCTTACAAGGAATTATGTTTGTAAATAGCATGAAGATAATTACAGGCAAGCGCATTCGGCATTCGGGTAAAAATATGGAATCAAATAATAATTCCATCCCACTACTGGCCACTGGCCTCTGCTTTGTCACGTGCCTCCTCAGTTTTAATGTCGAATCTGAATGACAAAATTGTCAAAATAGCTTTTTGGCATTTGATATGTTTGTTTAGTTTTGCCGCTTCATAGGAATTAAAATTCCATTTTAATTGCCGTTCTCAAGTCGATCGCCATTTTATTTTTTTAAAGATTGAGTTGTGAGAGGTTACTTTTGGGAAGTCTTTGAAAGTTCCCTTTGTAGGCTGGATTTGCCGATCGAAAACAATTCCTGGATCTTGTTGACAGGATAACGGGAAGTCGCACGTGTAAAAATTTGTTCTAGAACTCCTGCACCGTATTTCGCAATGTGGTGAAATATTTTCAGCCGATGCATATTGGAATTGCGTTTTTTTCTTCAGTCGATTTGCCACCTTTGCTCGGCCCGGTCACTCGATACCATCTCGGGGACCGTTGATAAATTAAGGGAAAGAGTGGACGCTAGGCCTTGGGAGTGAACTGACGTGTTTTCTTTTTGAGATACCGGGTGTGTAGCAGCTCTTTAGCTAATTGAGTTATCGTTTCGTATTTTGCCTTAGGCAGAAGAATCTTCGAATTCTGTCAGATTAAAATATTAGCAGGGTGTCAGCTTTTTGCAAAGACAATTCAATGGAATTGTTCTTTGACTTGTGTCGGAATAAAGCTTCCAACCCCGTTTCCGTCGTCTCTGCAGTTACCAGTGACCACCCCGTACAGCGGCGGAGAGTTGGTATCTGAAGCTCCCGTTTTCCCCATTAAAGAGAGTGTCCCGGCCCGTGGTGTTGTCTCCATTCGATCCCGTCTTCAGGGGCGTGCCTGCGAATTGTCCTGTTGCCCGAAGAATTCGAGAACACCGCAGTTGTGCCTCTCTCTACTCCCTACCGAACAAAATTAAGGTAGGACAAATTGTTAATTGTGTCGTGAAAGCTTGTTTCGGGTTTCGTTCGCCAGTTTCAGGTTTTGAACCTTTTTTTTTGATGCGACAAAAACGACCTTCAGTCGCTAATTGTCATTTTCTTTTTTCTGTTAACTGTAAAAAGTAATCATAAATTGTATTTTTTGTAAACTCAGACGCCACTGGCTGCGTAGATTTGTTTCAAGAAATTCAATTCTGTTAGCCAGGGACGGCGAGCCTCGGCTTGTACGTTCAATTACCCTTGTATTAATTAACCATAAATATTACCATTTTCAATGTAATCGTTATATTTTTTGTACCATGTGTCAGTAATTTAGAAGAAGTAGAATTTTATTTGTCTTGAAATTTCCCATATCTTTTTTTTGTATTTTTTATCTTTCTATGCATAAACTTTATATGTAGGAGGCACAATAAAGGTGAGTCCGATTCCCGTAAGCTGCTGGCTTCTCGGCCTTCCACGAGAACTGGTAATCTGCTGTAATTTGGAAGGTGGCGCCCATTAATTTTGCACTACCCTGTATACAACTAGTTAGATTTCCCTCCCGTAAGCGGTTTCCGTGAACCACCCCTACTCCTCTGACCTTTTACCACCTATCCTGTTACGGGTCGACGAAAAAGTTCGTTTGGCCCGTATCACATTTAGACGCTACGATTCTCTAAAAAGGATTGCGGAATTGTATGTGGGGAAGTGGTGGCAACATGACCGCACATGAGACTTTGCATCAATCAACAAACATTTATATTCTAATTTGTATGAACAAAATAGAAAAATTATAACATTCCAGTTTATATACACAAAGATTCTAGAACATGACAATACTTAAACTATATTGTGAATTATTAAACATAATAATGCTTTTGAAATACACAATGAAAAAAAGGCATTTATTGTTTCAAGCAAGACCATGAAGACACACACACACAAACACACAACCGAACGGTATTTTATATGACCCAAGAGTAACTAGGAAAAAAGTCTGTTACCAAAATAATACAAGAAAACAGTCTACTTCGAATGGTCAACGTGAAGTATAGGTAGTTTGTGTACAGAAACGTAGTATTCAACGGAAAAATATTTCGGACTTATTTCCATTGCCAATGTCCCACTTGTAAAATTAAGCAAATATTATATAATACAACCTCTAAAATTAACATTTGGCCAGTGGTATGGAAAGACCCAAAACTTTCCCATACGCAGAAGTTTTGAGGTTAGCTTGGAGATTGTAAATGCAGGAAAACTGATTTTTAAAATGTCTAGTCGCCAAAAAAGTGTTTTGTGGTTTGTTTTGTTGGAATATACGAGCGCTTTGCTTAGTCTTGCTACACATATAGAGTATAGCTTTAATTTTGGCTCTGCTATTTTTTTTTTTTTGGAGTAGGTAGTGCAATTTAATACAGGCTGCTTGTGAAACGCTTTACATGTGTTAACAATGCACTGAATTTATCTCCTTAGTCTTATAACTAAATATAAGATATAACACGGGTCATCATTACCTAATTTAGAATTATTTCATTACATAATGCTTCATTTAGATGGAAGGTTGATGTAAACAATACGGTGCTCGGTGCTATTGCCACAGATTCCTTTTACGTGAGTGAATTAATAACATAATGGATAGATATGAAAGCGTTGTGATTATAATAATAGTCAGGAAATTTATTACCCTAGCTAGTTGGTTGTGTTTGGTACTATTTTTTTAAACGTATACACTGTGTTAGAACGTGTTAATATCTATCATGTATATCATAAAGTAGGGATACGATGTTTATGTAATCATTGCAGTGCGCAGTGCTCTTGCTAAAAAAAAGTAGATTCTCAATTACTGCTGTTAGACAGGCTTAAAACCCCTGCTGGGTGGCGATGATGGTAATTTATTACCGGCACTGTTTTGTTTATTCAGCTTCTAATTGCCTTAGATTATTATTATTATCGTAGAACGTGTTAATATCTATCATATGTATCATAATGCAGTAAAGGGATCGGGGATTGATGTAAACATTACAGTGCGCTGTGTTCTCCTTCTGTCGGCGTTTTGGTCTTCGAACAGCAGTCGGCATTATGGACCTCGTCGGCTTTCTGAACATCCGAAGTATAGTGTTGGTGTTTTGGACATTCGGCGAAATGTCATAGGCCCCAGGAAGACATAAGATTATCCAAAATATGACTCTACAACAGACAGGTTTGAGCAACTTTGCAAATTCTTTTATCGTACTTAGAGTCTTAGTACCTGATTATTATTTCTGACATTTTAAAATGTATCATTATCGATAATAGTTATTTTCTGTTTTAATATATTCTATATAAAAAAAGATTTAAAACTAAAATATAAAACAATGAAAATTTGTTCATACCAGATACAGACCAGGAAGGCCAAGGCGCTGCTGGCATATTTTAACGACTGTGAGGGCGTTAAAGCCGTCCAACTATTGTTTTGTTTTTTGGAATACTTAAGTGTTGTTTCGACTTCATTAGTAAATATAAAAACTAAACATTTTGTCAAATCTCTTTCTCTCTCTCTGTGAGCGCTACGGTCCATTCAGGACCTTGGCTTCCGCTACTATTTCCTTCCATCTTGACCTATTCTCTGCTTCTCTCCTCCATCTTCTTATTCCTAGTGTTGTTAGGTCTTCTACCACGTCGTCGAGCCATCGTTTTCTGGGTCTTCCTCTTCTTTTTCTGCCCTCTGGTCTTCCTTCCATCGCTTTCCTTGGTGGTTTATTTGGTTCCATTCGCCTGATAAGTCCTAGCCTTCTTAGGCGTTGCATTTTAATAAACGCAACCAGATCTTGTTCTTGGTACAGTTTCCTAAGCTCAGTGTTTGTTCTAATTCTTCAATTCCCTAGAACGTTGACTGGTCCATATATTTTTCGCAGTAATTTTCGTTCCCATATATTTAGTGTTCTTTGATCGTTTATTGCAAGTACCCAGGTTTCACTAGCGTACGTCATTACAGGTCGTATTACAGTTGTGTATATTTTCTTCTTTAGGTTTCGTGGAATGTTTCTCGATCTTAGTATGCCCTGTAGTGCAAAATAACTTCTATTACTCGCCACTAGTCTAGATATTATTTTTTCGCTTATTTCGTTTTGTTCTGATATTGTGCTTCCAAGGTATTTGAAGCTGTTTGTTCTTTCGAATATGTGATTTTGGGTTTGCAGGTGATATTTTTATTTATTTATTCATGGAAAAAACAAGCACCGCCTAATTACACTGTTCCCTTAAATTAAAAAGTATTTTAACATTTGATATTGGCTTATAATGCCTACATAACTAAAGCTAACGCATAGCAGTCAAGCGTCCAAGAATACCATGTCAGTAGTACTTAAAATTTCCATTAATGTTGTTTTGAAGTTCTTTCCCGTCATTGAGAATAAATCTAACTGATAATTAATGTTAATTATATTAAATATTGAACAAACTTTAATAATTGGAGACCTTTCCTTATGATTAACTCTGGAATTTGCGAATATGAAAAAGTATACGACTTCTAGATCGGTAAGCTGGTACATAGAAAGAAATTTACGCTAATAATTCTAGGCAATTAATTTTCATATTTAATAATTTGTACAGAAACATGTTGCACAGCATAATTCGCCTCTGAGCTAGCTTTACAGTCTTAAATTCTGAACTTTTTGTAGTCTCCTTAGGTTTTTTGTGTTTACCATATATTTGGTTTTTGCGTCATTTATTATTTGACCTAGTGGTTTGCGCGTCATCTCAAGTTCTTCAGCCGTAGATTGGATTATTTATTTTGTCCTACCAACTAGGGCGATGTCATCTGCGTATGCCAGGATTTGCTTCGATTGATTGTAGATTGTACCTTGTCCGTTTCCTATTATACTTTTCCGGACTTTTCCAGAGTTATGTTAAATAGCATTGTGGATAATGGATCGTCTTGCCTTAAACTTATCGCGACTGTAAAGTTTTGTGCTGTGTCTCCTTGGGTCCTTACTTTATTTTCTGTTTTGCTCAGTATCATCTTTACTAGATTAACCAATTTTTCCGGTATGTTAAAGTCTACCATGAGCTTAAGTAGTTTTTCTCTGTTAATACTATATTATGCTTGTTTGTAGTCTATGTACAGCTGATGTATATCTATGTAGTATTCATAGCATTTTGATAGTATTTCTCTGAGGCTAAATATTTGGTATTTCTTCGATGTACGATTCTAGTTGTTACGGGTCGATTCTCGCTACGAGAATTATGGGACAGAGAAAACCGCACGTTGGCGTGCTAAGAAATTTTCGGTACGGCCAAACGCGCTTTTCTTGGACCCGTAAACAAAAAAAGATGGTAAAGGCCAGCGGCTTGCTCAGTGGAGTAGGGGGAGGTTCGTAAAATTGCTTATAGAGAAAATGCTTCAAGTTGTGTACAGGATGCGTCAAAATAAGTGGGCGCCACCTTTCTAGTCCAGCTGGTTTCAAGGTTCTTGTGAAAGGCCAAGGACCTACAGCTTACGGGAAGGGAACTTACCGTGTTTTGTGCCTCCTCCTATATATATTTAAAGCTTGCAAATTTCTTACAACAGGTACAAAAGACACAATAAGAGACAGTAAACTTTAAAACACATATAATAAAATAAATAGAAAGTGGCAATACAATAAACGGACACGAATTATTATGACACAAAAATTTGCATTACATGTTTACCCTTGAACGTTCAGTAACTCTTCGCCACTGGTGTTACGGGATTTAAGTTAAGCATTCAGTTCTAAAACACCAGTGACGCTGAAGTTCACAAAAGTATGGTATAATTTAGTAGCTTTATCCTAAAACAAATTAACACATATGGCGACTGAAGGTTCTTTTTATTTTTACAATTACAAAAAATTAAATTTGAAGTCTGCAAGTCACGCGAGGAAAAAAGGTTTATTTTTCACTGCACAACAACAAAAAACATTCTTTACCTTGACGAGGAGACGGCACAACAAGACGGCGATTTCCAGATGTAAACGATAACACCGGCGAAGACAGGAACCTTCGCCGACATGAAATGGCTGCAGAACCACGGGCGTTGGGCTTTGACGATGATCCGCCGAAAGGCGATTGTACAACTCACTGAAGAGTTGCCTTTTCCTGAGGTTGAATCACGTTATTCCTTCTTAATCCGGCAATAGCCGACGGCCTGTAAAGTACCCCTTGGTACAACAGCGAGACGGAAAAACACATTACTGATACCCCTCACAAAAAAAAACCCGAGCCGCCCCTGCAGCACTTGACGTTCCAGATGTTGGGTCGAAAATAAAGCGGCCAAGAAAACAACGCTTTTAGGGGCAGCGTTGGGCACGATGTCGCTGCTACGCCTCTGGGAACTCCGAGCTGGTTTCCACTGGGCCAGCTAGCGTAGACAGAAGAGACTTTTTCGAACAACGGAAACAAACCAAGTTCCAGCAACACACTTGCACGATATTTATTTATTTATTTCCTTCTAACCTCACACCAATCCGAACTAAGTTCGACAGGAGCAATTATAAACTTTAATTGTCCAAAACCAAGGCGTACTTTTTACTATCGCTTATATCTTAATCCGACGGTAGTCGATGATCTGTCCAACGGCAACACGGCAAACGAAAGCGAGACCGGTAACGGAAACGGTGTCGGTAGCGTTAAGGGCAAAACGGCAGCGGAAACGCTAACGAGACGGCAACAGAAACAGTAACGGTAACGGTAAGGGCATAACGGCAGCAATAGCGTTAAGGGCATAACGGCAGCGATAGCGTTAAGGGCAAGACGGCAGCGATAACGCTAAGGGCAAAACGGCAACGATAACGATAGCGAAACGGTAACGAGACGATAACGGAATTAACTAAAGGTTCAATCTAACAACGAAATGCGATAGGCGATAAAGAAAACAAAATGACTTCAAAATATGCGACATACCAAAGGCCTTGATTAAAAAAAAATCATAAAGACAAAAGAAAACGACAAAATAAATCTCAAAAACAGAAGGTAAACGAGAGCGAAACGAAAAATAAACGACAGGAAACTTCAATAAACGAAACGACAGGACAGTTATTCGAAAAAAAAACGACAGCAAATGAAAAAAACTAACAAAGCAAACCAAACAAAACGAAAGCGATAAGAGAGCAAACTAAAAAAACCTGCAAACGATACGAGAATACGACAAGGTTCCGCGAAATTTCGGGACAGGGAACGAAAATATCAAAAAAAAAGATTCTACAAAATTCAAGAAACGTATGACACTGGATTCTAAACAAATAATTACGTAATTAACAACAAAGTCACCAAAGTCAGTTCCAAAAAAAATTTACGAAAATCCGCTAAAATTTAAAAAAAATTTGGAAATTTAAAAAAAGTTTTAACAAAATCTGAAAAATTCACAAAATTGGGTGGTTATCTCTACAGAATTCTACAAGAAAATTCAACAAAACAAAATAGCGAAAATAGTAACCCAAAATAAGAATTTAATTAAAAAAACACTATTAATTCTAACGAAGCGGCAAACGAATTACGGAATTAATTAAGTGTAGCGGCAAATTTTAAAATCACATAACATAGTTTCTTGGAGATTAACGAAGACATGAGCTTATATGCTATATTTAGCAGCGATATTCCTCTGTAGTTTACACACTGAAGTTAGTCTCCTTTCATCTTCCATATGGGGCATATAATTGCTGTCGACCAACTTGTGGGCATTTTTTCCAGTTTCCATATTTCTGTTATCAGATCATATAGGGGTGTTGTTAATTCTTCTATACCATATTTGAGTAATTCAGCGGTAATATCATCTTCTCCCGGTGCTTTATTGTTCTTTTATTTCATAATCGCTTCCCCTATTTCTTTTTTGGTTGGTGGGGCTATATGTAGCTGTGGTTGTTGGAAGTGCAAGTGTTCTTCATTTCTGTCTTCTTCATTATTCTTTTCTAGGTTTAGTAGTTCTCTGAAGAACTCTGTCCATCTTTCTAGTAGTTTCTCTCTATCGCCTATTAGCTGGTTTTGCAGTAGGTTGTTCTGGGTACTTTTATTTCACCTATTATTTTATATAACTTTCTTACTTCTTGTCTATTGTGTTGTTGCTCTAGAAGATTTAGATTTTCTAGTTCCCACTCTCTTTTCATCCTTCTGCATATTCCCTTTGCGGCTCTTCTTTTGTTGTTGAATTCCTCTATGCTCCTTTGTTATGTTCATTTAACAGTTGTGCCGCTTCATTTGAATTGGTCACAATCTAATGGCCGCTCCATAGAACATAAAAACGCAATTTTAATGGCAATTTTGTATTGACTACCGTTTGTTAGTATTTTTCCATTCAGAAATTAATTTATGACCAAACCCGTCTCGATGTTTTCTTTCTTTGTGAACCATATTTGCCAAGCTAGAAGACACTTCTCAGAATTCCCCTTTTGCTGCGTTAGCATTCCAATATCGTTTCCGGAAGCTTTTCTCGGAAGTTGCACGCGGGGATTTCTTCTAGAACTAGATTAGGCTTATTTGACTTTTTTTGGGAACGCGGGGAAGAATTCAGTAGGCGACAAGTTCTGGGTCTGAACGGAGATTCTTTAATCAACTGGTTATTCGCGGCTTCTGCTAATTTTGAGTTTTAACGTACCGAATATTACCATAGGCAATAATTATTTCGACTTAAGTCGGATCCAAATATATGTTCAGCAGTTCAGCCTTGATTTAGGGCAATTAAGTGAAGTTGCTCTTTCGATCTAATTCGGATATAAGCGAATCGACCCCGTAAACGTTGTGTTTCGTTACCCCACTGGACTAAACCCGTGAAAAGGTGATGGTTAAAACTGGTTGCTGTGTTGTAATCGCCTGAAGTTGCCGTCGCTCTAAACGCCTACCGACCCCCTTTGGAAATCATTTTAATTCCCAGGGGCGTACCAAGCAAGCCTTCGCCCTAAACTTTCCTCGAATCGTCTACACTTTTTCTCGGACCTGAAAGTACCCCAGACTGTACCTGCATCGGGGAAAAGAAAGAAGGATCAACCCCAGGATTGTGCCGGCCGCTCCTAGAATCGTTCAACGTAAAAATCAAGTTTTTGTGTTGCTCGCGTTACTTGCAAACTTCAAATTTTGCTTCCATGTAACTAGAAAGACGACCTTCAGTCGCCATATGTGGTGTTTGTTGTTATTTATAAAGCAACCAAATTATATCCTGTGTTATTATTGGGAACTTTAGCGTCCCTGGTGGACGTAGCTGTATGAAAAACGTAAATATCGTTGCACCAGTGGCGGCGAGTTTTTTGTGAACGTTCTAAAATTAAAAATATGTAATCATTTGTTGTCGTTTTTTTCTTGTACTATCATTTCTAACAGTTTAATTATCTGTGTGTTAAAAACTTACTGCCTCTTATTGTGTATTCTGTATTTGTTTGTATACGAATTTTGCAAGCTTAAATATATAGGAGGAGGCACAATAAAGGTGAGTGCCATTCCCATACGCTGTTGGCTTCTCGGCCTTCCACGAGAACCTGCAATCAGCTGTGATTTGGAAGGTGGCGCCCATTAATTTCCGACATATACTGTACATAACTAGGAAGATTTTCTCCTGTAAGCGATTTTCACGAACTCCCCCTACTCCTCTGAGCTAAGCTGCAGGCTGTTTTCCACCTATCTGGTTACGGATCGTCGGAAAAGCTCGATTGGCCCGTAACACCTTCTAGTTCTTCTTCGTAGCATTTTTATTCTAGCTTAATTTCTTTCTTTCAGGGCTGATTCACACTCCATATCGTGCCATATATTTGTGTTTTCCTGTTGTGCTAAACCTGCACTATTCTCTGTGGCCTTTGTAATTGCGTATTTTATTTTCCTCCATTTATCTTCTATGTATCTGTTGTTTTCCGTTTCTTTTTCTTCTCCTGACGCTAATTTATTTGATAGTATTGTTTTATATTTTATTTCTTCTTCCTCTAAGGCTTGGGTGTTATACTTTTTTCTTCTTATTCCTTTATCCCTTTTAATATACATATTTGCTACTCTTGGTCTTAGGCGACCCCGTAATAAGAGGTGGTCGGAGTCGCAGTCAGCTCCCCTACAACTTCTAACATCCTGGATGTTTTGGCGTTACCAGTTTGGTGTTTGCTGTGTGCTCCGATAGTGGGCCTGTGGATTTCCTCTTTAGCAATTTTTGCGGTAAAATCCCCTGGGATTATTTTAATGTCATGATTGATGGGGACCTGTCATATGTTTCTTCTAATTTCTCGTAGAAGCAGTCTATCTTCATCTTCCTTCTCTTCCGTTGGAGCGTGTACGTTGATTAAGGTAATGCTACGGACTTTTCCTTGGATTCTTAGTGTACACATTCTTTCGTTTATAGGATTGAAATTTATTACTATACGTTTTAGTTCTTTCTTTACTAGGAAGGCGATGCCAAAAGTATTTTGTTGGTGACCACTGTTGAAGAAGGTATACGTACCCTGGTCTGATATATCCTTTCCTTTTATTCTTGTCTCTTGTATAGCTGCTATTCCGATCTTATAATTCTCTAGTTCTTCCTTTACTTTTAGTAGTGACCCTGGTCTGTATAGACTTCTCGCGTTCCATGATCCGAAGACCAATTCATTTTCCTTAATTCGTCGCTTGTGTCGTCTATTTGCGGTTTCGTAACTTTTGGTTGTTTTACAGAGTCGGATTTTGTCAAATGGATCTGCTAAAAAACAGTAGAAATTTTGGTTCGTAAGAATAGGGAAAAAATTTAGAGTATATAATATACAGGCTGTCCTACGACGTGAGGTCACTACTTCGTGTACGTAATCTTTAGATCAAATATAGTCTAAAATACTAATAAAGTTATGCCCTAAAGTAAACCGTTTTCAAAATTATTATTGATCAAATAATTACAATTTCAGAAAAGCAAATATTTATTTTTATTTTAGTTTAAATTCACTATAAAATTCAAAATGGCCGCCGTTGATCTCGAAACACATTAAGAGACATGTGATTGCCCTACGTAACATATCATTGTTATTCCGAATTAGTTCTGCTGCTTCAAAAATACGTCTCCTAAGATCTTCAACAGTCTCTGATGGTGTTTGGTATACCATAGCGTTCATATGACCCCATAAATTATAATCTTAACTAAAAGAAAGTCCGGAAAACTTTGGAGCCAGGGGTGCTGTTGTCCTCTACTAATTACACGTACTTTAAACCGTTGATTCAAAAATTGTCTTACATGTAACGCAAAGTGCGCAGGGACCCCATCGTGCTGGTACCACATGCCATGTCTGATCGCCAGAGGGACATCATCTAACAATCCTCCCAAATGATCTTATAGAAAATTTAAAAAGCTGTTCGCGTGTAAATGGTTCTCAAAAACGAATGGGCCAATGAGCATGTTATCAATAATTCCACATCAGATATTCACTGAAAACCTATGTGGATAATTTGTCACTGTGATTTCGTGTGGATTTTCTAAATCCCAAGAGTGGCTGCCCTTTCTGTTCATTAATCCATTCGTTGTAAATGTTGCCTCATCCATGAATAAAATTTTATTACGTAAGTTTAGATTAAGAATAATCCAGCGGCAATTCCATACGACTAGCGAAATCTGTAGGTACGAGAGCTTGAACAGGCTGTACGGTGGCATAACCATCTGAAGTTGTAATATAACATTTTTATTAAATACCATAATAACGCTGGGGAATCAAACTTAAGATATATTCCACGTGTTGCCAAGAAAGCGGCTAAAATAAACCTATAATTAATAATAAAAGTTTATAACAATCTTTTTATAAATTTTAACACATTGTTTCTAGATTGTTTAGATATTAGAAATGCTTACATGTAACACTGGTTTCCAATACCAGCTTTAAAAACGAGGCTGTGTGCTGTGTCACGTAGTAGTAAAACTAAAGTCGTAAATACTGGTTTACTCTCTAGTCTACGATTACTAACGGCTGAAGATGTAAATTACAGCCACTGATAGTGGATGTTTTTGCTTATTTCGAAAGGATGCCGTCCTAATGTAGTTAGTTAGGAAAACTAAATATATACAAACAAAATTTCTGATATATTTATTTATTGAAAATCAAATTGCTCGTGAAAAGTTAGCACCAAAGTTGGTTGTTTAAGTATTTGTAGAAAAGTCAAAAGTGATATTTCATACAGGAAATGGAAATTCAAATTCACAAAAAGATATTTGTTTTATGTTTATTTTCTTCTATAGCGCAACCGTCTAATTTTTAAAACACCGTTCGTTCTTTAATTGTGGTAGTGCTTATTACAATCCTTTTCTTGTTGTATTCACAAAATTTAACATAGTCCTTACATGTATGGTTGACTGTAAATTTTATTTTTGTTTTCTACTAGTTATTTTTATTTCTCATGCGATATTTTGCTTCCTTGCGTTGTTCATTTTGTTTATACCTATTTTGATTACTCTAATATTCCTTCCAGCGCCTTTTTGTGTTACATGTCTTTCATCTCTTTTCATTACCTTCTTACTTCTCCTCTCTCTCGTTTCGCACCTGAAGCTTTTTCTGCTAGTATTTCTCTACATCTGGCTTTATTATTTATTATGCCACGATAGAAAACTCCCCCGCTAACTGCCTCTCTCGTATTCCTCGTCATCTTCTGTTCGCACTTTTTGTTATATCATCATTCTGCTAACGCTTAGTTCTATTCTGTTGTATCCTTCTATTTATATCTAATCTAACTTTTCGTAGATCCACAAAATTAAATTTTGCGTTCTGTTAACTTGCCTCGGAACCCTTTCTGTCTTGGCGGTGTCTCCTTTTCACATGTATTATCTCCTCTGCATTGCAATCTTTGCTATCTTCTTCTCTGTTAAAATTGTTATTATTAAAAATCGGATTATAGGAGAAAAACCATTTTTATAACGAAAGTCCGCCCCATTTTTCGTTATACCGAATTCTTTACCACCCTATTATTATTTCCTAAATTCATATAATGATTAAACTTAGAATGTAAGGGTTCTTAAAACCAAAGCTTTAATTTTTTACACACGTTTTCTCTTTTAATTTATTTTCAGGTATATCCTAGGACCTAGGGCGACAGCAAATATTTTCGGATCGATGTAGATGTCTGTTAACTTAGCTTGTTGTAACCTGTTGTAACCGGAGCAGGACATTTGGGCGCCATAGTTTTTCACTGCCGATTTGTCGCTGCCGTTTTGGCGCCGAGACGTTTGGGTGCAGTTCTGATGAGCAACCAGTTACTGGTTCATTAAGTGAAATTTTCCCCGACGCAGAACGAGAAAAAGTTTTAAGCAGCAACCGAAATTCAGTTTAGGAGTGACATATGTGGGAATCTTAGCATTCGTTCCGAAAAATCAGTTGGCGAAGTATTTTGATGTACTGGACGAGCATATTTCAATTATTTCCCTTTGTAGATTGTATATTTGTATATATTATTATTGCTGTAAAATGTAAATCTATTTAATTTCAAATCTAGTTTTACTTTAGTTGAACTTCCAAACAGACCATATTCCAAGATATTTACACTAACAATTTTTGAAGAAAAGCTTTTCATTCAAATGTACGATGTTGGGGTCGTTCCCAACCTGAACTTGGGCGTTCAAATGTACTGGCGCCAAAGCAGAAGCGCCAATACAGTGGCTTCAAAATTGTGACGCCCAAATGTCATGTACTGTTTAATATGCGGAATAACCTTAAAATCACGCGTAAATTCGTCGTGCTCTTATTGTATGTATTAAGTGTAAACAAAAAGGTAAGTTATGCAATTTGAAACTCTTCTGTTGTTTCAAATTTGACTAATTCAGGTTGTAATGTTATTTAGTGGTGCTGATTTGGAATTTACTGGACTGGTGCAGTCTGTTTTCAAAAAACCACTATGAAAACCACTACTTTTGCACTTTGCGGAGTTCAATAGACTTTTAAATATATCTTGAAATACACAGGCTATAAAAATATACTGAACATTACAAACGAATTAAGTTAATCCACATAATCAAGATAATATAGTATAAATATATAAATAAATAAATATAAAATAAATATATAATATGATAATATTTAAGTATGCATCAATAACAGCCTGTAATGTCAAAATACTGTTATCGTCGTTAACTGAAAACCGTACAATTTCAATAATGACAGAGTGATTAATTAATTTATTATTTATTAACCCTATTTCGGTGTGACACAAAACTTTATCCTTCTTGATTTGACATTTTATTTCACAATGTCACTCATGAAACCAATTTCTTCCTTTACGTTCGTCCGTATATAATTTACCCTTTAAAATGTCTTTTTTGCTAAGTTTGTTCTCCAGGTATGTTTCGAATTCTGTCTCTTCTAGTATTGTTTACTTTTCAATAGTATTTTTTCCATTTTCAGCTCTTCGTTTATTTTGGCTTAGCACTTTTCTATTTTATTTTCTTTCCTTTTACCACCTTAGAACCTCCTTCATAGTTGTATTATGCTCTAAAGTTTCGTTTTTCTTCATTTCCACTCTGCATTTTATTAAGTATTTTTATTCATTTAAATCGTTCTATAATTTGATGGTTCCCTTGTCGTTACCTGGTTGTGCAACCGTAGCTTGTTAGCCTTAGCCAGCTTTCCCTTTGCTGGGATTCATCGATAGAGGGTGAGAGTCAGCAATGTTGTGAAGGTGTGAAACCTGAGTCTTGTTCCTTGTTCATGTACTGATACCTTTGCTCAGGCTGTTTATAGATTATAGATTTATCCAACTCTCACTTGTATATGCAAGTGTACAAATTGAAACACCATACAATGGCGTAAATGTTCTTCCTTTGTCTTTATTTAACTCTTCTTAAAACGATGTTATTTAGATGGCTAACGTGTAGATATCATTATTATCTATACATTTTCATTTCAGTTCCAGCCAACATGAAATCTCATGTTAGTTTTAAGCAGTATTTTCCACTCCTGTTTTCGCGTTCCCATTATGTTCTCCGTAACAATTTACATTTTGTTTACAGACAGACCAAAATCCACATAACGACCTGTAACCAAGAGTCTTAACAAACTAAACAAATTAATATCGGAGTAGTAAACCAGCGCCGCATATTCGTAAGCGTTCTAATCTCCAAGTCGACTAGTAAAGCAGTGTAATATACACCTGTGCAATGACCTGGACCATAACCCAGGCTAGTTTACGAGTATTCTGGGGACGCCGCAGTTGTAGTAGGAAGTCCTTGTTGCGACAAGGGTTTGGGGGCACAGGTAGGGCGCATACACACACCTAGAACCGTCTGTTTTCGAGGGGCAATTACACAAAATCCATTAAATTAGCCATTAAGTGTGTTTCGCTGCTTCGCCGAAGCAGTGGGGATTTTCTCTCGACGACAGGGACACTACCCTCATCTATATTTAAGGACGGGTTCAGGAAGCGTTGATGAGACACCCTCTGACAAATATTTCATTAATGCGGTTCTGCTTCGGAATAACGAGCCTCGTTTTACTTAAAAATCATTAAAACAAACCGAAAGAACCCCATTGTAATTTTAAGTAGGGGCAGCACTCTAGTTAGCTATTATAATATTCAAGCGGTGGCGAGTAATATATCCCCGAGTCCTTATAAAAATTCCCCCAAGTTTAAGATGTCAAATTGAAAAAGTTTAGTAATTATGTTAGGAAAAGGTAACGCTAGTGCAGCGCACCTGCTTGTAACCACAAACTCCGGTTATTATGCACCCGCGTTATCCGCACCACATCCAGAGAGTATGATGTTAAAGACAACTTAATCTCCTCATCTTTATACTTCGTTATACCTAATAAAATCTTTTTAGGTCCACATTTGCTGGCGGAAATTCATTCTCAGCGTCTCCTTTCCTTTCCTGGAGAAATGAGCGATCTTTGTAATCGATTTGTGGCCAACGAGTGATTAAGCACCAATTGCGACCACATGGTTAAGCAATAACCTTTCGAACAATACCCATTATATTTTCCGATAATAGCTACCTTAACGTTTTACTTCACTAAACACTATTTCCACGGTTTAATGAAAAAAGTTTCGGGATTTCATCTTGTAAGGAGTCAATCGTCAAAGAAAACAGTTATGCGCAGATGTTTGCAGTTTTTTCAACAATTTATATACAAATATCCTGATCTCTTTTCGCTGCGGTGTTAATGCTTGGAATTTAAAAAACCCCTCAAAGGATTTTAGAAAGTAACTGAAACGTATGGTTCCGCAGTTAAATCGCTATTATCTACTTTAATCAATAGCAATTAAATGGTTGGTTAAACTCGTCGCTAATGCGCTCCAACGAAATGACGACTACTTTTTACTATGCTTTAATGGAGCGTTTGGATGGTTTCCGTAATGTTTCGGGGATGCCCCTGGATTTTTAAAGGGTTGCTTTAACACCACTGTAGTTTATTTATTGATCGTCGTGTTATTTTTTCCAGTGGTCTATAAAAATGCTGTTTAAGCATATATGTGCTAAAGTTTATGTCCTTTATTCTATTCATAATTTTTTCTCAAAAACGTATACTTATGGATTTACACCGAGAGGTCAATGTGTGTCTGTGAAATTGTGATAACAAAACTAAGGTAATATAAACAAGTAAAACACGAGGGGCCTTCTGGCCCAATTTCGGTAAAGAAATGTACGCGCAACCAACGCCAACTAATTTTCCACTGGCGTACTATGATTCAAACATGCCGATGCAAATAGAACAACAACAATTAAACCAAATACAACAAATCCCGTTACGACAGATAAGTTACAACAGCACACCACAATTAATGCCCCCGCAGCAAATGAGTTATAATGCTGCCCCCTACGTAATGCCTTTCCAACAATCAAGTTATAATAATACTGTACCACAAATACACCAACCAATAACCACAACTATCGCTCAACACTATCAAACAGAATACCCCCAAATACAACAAAAACCAGAAGAGTGGCAAAGAGTAGAATATAAAAAGAGACAGAGAACTAGCCCGGGAGACATAAACAAAACAAAGCGGCAGTCAATTATCAGTGACTATTGGCTAAGTAAACCCATACCCACTAAAAACACTTATGGTCCCCTGCAGGAAGAACAAAGTAAAGAGGAAGAGAGTAAAGGCGAAACTGAGGAAAAGAAGGAAGCAAAGACCGAGGCAAAAACTATAAAATCGCCACCGATTTTCGTGAGCGGAGTTGAAAACATCGCCCCGTTGCGTGAAATGCTTGACAAAATAGCTCCGAAGGCATATGCCCTCAAAACACTAAACAACAATCAAGTGAAGATACAGCCTGAATGTTCGACGATATACCTACTATGGAAGCGCTGAAAAATAAAAATACGCAATGTTACACTTACCAAATGAAAGAACATAGGAACTTCAAAGTAGTATTGAAGGGTATGCACCCGACGATAGACATAAAAGAATTAACAGAAGAAATAGAAAAAGACAACCATAAAGTGATGAGAATAAGTAACATATCTCGAACAAAAAGTGAAAATGGAAAATACACTAAAATACCAACCTCATCGTTCTTTGTAGAAATAGAACAAAGGGATAATAACAAGGAAATATATAAAATCAAACACCTATTACATATGATGGTAACCTTTGAACAACCATACACAAAAAGAGACATCGCACAGTGCACGAGATGTCAGAAACATGGACATACCAAAAATTACTGTTATAGGAACCCGAAATGTATAAAATGTGCAGGGGATCACCTAACTGAGAATTGCGAGTGGAAAGAGAAAAGGAAAGATGTAACCTGTTGTAACTGTGGAGGGAATCACCCAGCAAGCTACAAAGGATGTATCACACGTAAACAGCTACAGCAGAAGCTATACCCCGCGTTGCGAGAAAAAATAATCCCACAACAAAATACTCAAGCAAACCCACACGCAAGAACACAAGTGAACTACAGACAACCAAACGTTTCTTATGTACAAATGACGAACGGAAACCATCAACAACAAATGCCCAACAACCAACACCAAACGCTTCAAGTAGTACCCCAACAACATAATGATAGACTAAGCTGCCTAGAAAATATAGTAAGTAAGTTGGCAGAGAAATTAGACTCCATGCTAAATATCATCACCGCTCTCTTAGCAAAATCCAATTAATGGCTAGCTCAATAAAAATCGGAATCTGGAACGCTAACGGCTTGGTGCAGAGAAGCCAAGAACTTAAAATATTTTTAATTAATCATAACATAGATATAATGCTAATCTCAGAAGCGCATTTTACCACGAAGAGTTACCTCAAGTTCCCCAAATACTCCATTTATCACACACAGCATCCAGACGTAACTGCCCATGCAGGTTCAGCACTGATCATCAAAACAGCAATAAAACACCACATAAATTAAATTACGAGCAAGAATACCTGCAAGCAACCAGCGTTACCGTGGAAGACTGGTTTGGACCAATCACAGTAGCAGCTATATACTGCCCACCAAAGCACACAATAAAAGAATAACAATACACGCAGTTCTTTAAGACCCTTGGCTACAGGTTTATTGCCGGCGGTGATTACAACGCCAAACATCCATGGTGGGGCTCCAGGTCTCATACTCCCACCCCAAAAGGTCGACAGTTATACTTATCTATGCAAGAAAACAACCTTATACCACTAGCAACAGGAGAACCAACCTATTGGCCTGCTGATCGCACAAAAAACCCGGATGTAATAGACTTTTGCGTGGTGAAAGGAATAGCCGCTACTTACCTCAATATTGTATCATCTTTGGACTTGTCATCCGACCATTCCCCTCTGATCGCTACTCTAGATGCGCTAGTGTTACAAAAACAGAAGCCACCCTCACTACACAACAAAAAAACAAATTGGGATGCATTCAGAGAAACACTGTTAGAACAAACTAACTATAACTTACCACTTAAAACAAGAGAACACTTAGAAACAGCAGTCGATGAACTGAATCACCTAATACAAGACGCAGCATGGAAGGCAACACCCGACAATAAAGTAGGAGATAAACCGATGGACTGCTCAAGAAACGCCAAACTAAAAATTGCTGAAAAAAGAAAATTGAGAAAACAGTGGCAGCATACACGTTCTCCACATGATAAAGCCAAATTAAACAAAGCTATAAAAGAACTAAAGAAACTGCTGGAAGAAGACAAGAACGAAGCCATACAAGGATACCTACGAGGGCTAACAGCAACAGAAGCCACGGAATACTCGTTGTGGAAGGCAACGAGGAAGATCAAGCAACCACAACAGCACATCCCACCAATCAGGCTAGCAGATGGCAGTTGGGCCAGAACGAACAAAGAAAAGGCGGTAACTTTTGCAAATCACCTACAGGCAGTATTTCAACCATTCCCTAGAGAGATATCAGAAGAAGAAGAGCAGGAAATACATGAATACTTGGAATCACCGGACCAAATGGAACTACCTATCAAGAAGTTCACGATAAAAGAAGTACAAGACACTATAGACAACGATCTTAATGCTAAAAAAGCCCCAGGGTGGGATCTGATAACCGGTCGAGTGTTAAAGGAACTTCCAGCGAAGGTAATACGAATAGTAACCATGCTGTTCAACGCAGCCTTAAGATTGGAGTATTTTCCTGCGCAGTGGAAAGTTGCCCAGATAATTCTACTCCCAAAACCTGGAAAGGATCCAGAACAGGCGACATCATATCGCCCAATAAGTTTATTGCCTATATTATCGAAGGTTCTCGAGAAACTCTTACTAAAGAGGATAAAGCCAATATTACAAGAACGACAACTAATCCCAGAACATCAATTCGGGTTTAGGGAGCGGCACGCAACGATTGAGCAGGTACACAGAGTTGTACGAAAAATCAATGAAGATATAGAGAATAAAAAATACTGCACGGCGGTATTCCTCGACGTTACTCAAGCGTTTGACAAGGTATGGCACCCAGGCTTGTTATATAAGATTAAACGAAATCTACCACATAACATATTTCGCATTCTGAAATTTTATATATACGAAAGACAGTTCCTAGTTAGGCACCAAGACGAATATACGGATTTACAGACAATCATCTCCGGAGTTCCCCAGGGAAGCGTATTGGGACTCATATTGTATATATTATTTACTTCAGATTTCCCAATGTCAAGAGGCACAACGATTGCAACATTTGCAGATGACACCACATTGATGGCGTCTCACATAGACCCAACCATAGCTTCAAGAATTCTTCAAAAGCACCTCAATAAATCACAGAACTGGCTTAGGCGATGGCGAATAAAAGCAAACGAGTTAAAATCCGTACAAGTAACATTTACAACGAAAAAAGAAACATGTCCACCAGTAACGCTCAACAACAGACCGATACCACAAGAGAACTCTGCCAAATACCTTGGAATACATCTCGACCGCAAACTAACGTGGAGAACACACATCTGGAACAAGAG